>JAJOZX010002360.1:0-85000 GCA_023014485.1 Bathynomus jamesi | reverse complement strand
CCGAGCTCATTGTATTAAGATTTGTGAAGTTTAGATTTTCATGGCTGCGTTCTTTTCTGTAGTTTTATTGAATGAATAATTGGTTTGCCAGTAACTGGAAGGCCGCAGGCACCCCAATTACTGAGGCCCAAGGTGAGAGGAATAGGAATGATATCCAGATAAAGGGCTACTGATGTTCAAAATAAAATACGCCGTAGGCCGGCCCACAATTCAGCAGAAGCACCGCAGATCTAGCAAAATCGGCACGTAGCGCCGACCTTTTGCTAGTTGAAACTAATTTAGCAAACAATAATCTCACCAAATCTTTCCGAGGAAATTCACAAATGTTGACAAGGGTTATTAAATTCATTATTAGTACTCGAAACACATCAATAATGTTGCAAGTAATTTCTGTTAATGCCGCTCTCCTTCCAAAAGAAAAAAACTAAGGCGTTGATGTACTCGCCATTAGCCTAGTCTTAAAATCATCATGGGTTATGGGGAAATTCATATGAAATGGTAAATTTTAGGTTTTCATTTAGTGGTTTTATAAAGAAATGATATCGTTAATATTCTTCATTATCAGAAGGCGTATTTGTGATTCAGAGTTGAAATAGCTGTTTATATTAAAGGAGATTTATTAAAGTGTTACACAGGGAAGAGTATATTGACGAGTGACTGATGTTAAAGGAAAGGATCGAAAGGGTGAATTTTTAGTACAAAATAAATTGAGGAGCAAGCAACTTAAGGAAAATAGTTAAAATTAAATGTAAAGGACTTGCAGCCTAGTTTTGGACTGCGAGGATGGACAGGTTAATCTATATTATAATAAGAGCTGTCCGTCTGTCCGTCACACTTTCAGAAATTGTGAGAAAAAATTCAGAAATTGTATTACGGGCGGCAATGTGAAGCTCAAGATTTTCATGACTGTGTTCTTTTCTGTAGTTTAGCAATGGGGAAGGGTTGGGGTAATGGGGGAGGGGTTAGCCCCCAAGTTGTATGAATGGGGGTGAGGAGGTTTTGGGAGATACCAGATTCAGAAATGTTGACACAATGTGAAGCTCAAAATTTTCACGGCTGGGTTCTTTTTTGTAGTTTAGCCTGTCTAACCGTCAGCGAAGCGGCGGGAACTGTACTAGTAATAATAATAATGGAATCGGATTAAAACTGGGAAAAAAAAAAAAAAAAATGTTCCGGTTTAGGGGCCATAACAGGCTTCTCTTTTTAGAAGCGAGTTACATAACTAAGAATGTCACGCAGTTGGCTTAGAAAATAACGTGACACTTTCATTTCGGTATTAGAACGAGTGTGAAGCTATTCTTGAAAGCCAGCTACTGCGCACGTTTGCTATCGATAATTTTTCTAAGCAAATAAAATTAGCCTTTTTTTTCAGCTTCCCAATGACTTGAAAGTAATTTTACAGAAAATGGGATAAAAGGCAATCTGAATTAAATCAAACCACTAACACTTTCCTTGAATATTGATTGCAATGTTAATTTACTGCCGATTAACTTTCCGAAGGAGGCTGGCTTCACTGACAGGCTAACTAGCCTACCTGGGAGCTTAAGTATAACTATACAGGGTGACGCAAAAGTCGCGCATCATAGGAATTTTCAGTGTTGATTATACTTTTTTGTAGGGAGGGGCTGGCTGCGAAATTAACAATAGACGAGAGGGTGAACTTGGTTTTAATGCATTGAATACCAGGTACTGCAAATCGATGAATCGGTATAGAATTTAAATTATGTACAGATTCATCGGTGTAGTAAGTACCTGGTATTCTATGCATTAAAATCAAGCTCACCCTCTCGTCTATTAATTTCGCAGCCAGCCCCTACCTACAAAAGAGTATAATTATAATCAACACAAAATTCTTGTGATGCGCGACTTTTGTGCCACCCTACATTAGGGTTGTCCAAAAAATTAAAAGTTGGAATTTTAATATAGACACGTCGCCCTATTATCTTTACTCCAAATATGTCTTCAGGCAACATTTCAGTTTCCTATCTCAATATTCAGGGGTCCCGCAAAACTTCAACTTCACGGTCATCACAAAAAATTGACACAATTATCTCAAATAAGCTCACGGAAAAGGAAAGGCATCATGGTAGATTCTAAGTTTATTTCAGGAAGACAGCTTTTGACATAGAGTGCATATCCTTCCTGTGCTGAGGTACTGCTTCTGGGTCTCATCCTTGGTGATGGATGAGTTGAATTGTGTGATCAAAGCAATACCCCTTTCGGCGCTGTCGTTCACAACCTTCAGTGAAGCGACGGAGGCCATGGATTGTTGGTAGGTTTCAGCTTGGTTCCAAGAAGGTGGCGGCTTGACGAGGAAGGACTCCGACTCCTGACGACCATTCGGGAGAATGAGGTCAAAGATGTTCTTGGTCTTGGCATTCAGGAAGCTGTGTTGGAGGAGAGAATCTCTTGCCATCAATTCTCCAATCCGGTCATCAAAGAATGCAGGACCGATCAATTCCTCGGACACATACCACAGGTGCCGTTTGAAGGCAGTGTTCGCCAGCTGACGATTCGGAATTCCGCTCTCAAGATCCTTCATGAAATCCAAGTCATTTTTGGGGGCATATGATGCGATCGTTGCTTGATGCCAGTACCTGGTGTAGAACAGAGAAATGAAGAGGCTGAGATTCCGCACCGCACACATTTCGTGAGCAGTGAGGGTGAACTGCTCTCTGAAGAGGAAGATCTTAAGAGCATAAATGGTCTTTGCCATCCATCCGGCTTGGTGGAAGGCCCCAGGTGCCCTAATCTTCATACCTCGCTCTGGAATTTCCCCAAAGAAGGTATATGACGGGACAAGGAGTTCCTTGTAATCGTCCCTGAGGTGAGCCTTTGACTCGATTGCCTCCTTCAGCGCCCTTTCTTTGAATCCTGCAAGGGACCAGAGAATTCTTCCACGATATTCTCATCGTGCGTTGCTGGCTTCCAGCGGATTCCATCAATGAATCTCCACTGCTCTTGGGGCCGCTGGATGGTCCGTACTCTTTCTTGAAGACATCAGAGAGAACAACTTCCAGGATATGGTGACGGCAAGCGATCCAAATAATCTCCCGGTTGATGGCAGCCTGTATCTTCGTGCAAGCTCCCTCGGACAGACCAGTGTTTGAGGCCGTGGTGTCGCACATGATCCATGAGGTTCTACTCCTGAAGAGCAGTGATGCAAGCGTTCGACTGGTTCACACCTGTGCTGCTGCCAATCTTGGGGACCCCGAGAAGGATCTCTTGGTTGCCTCCTATGACCAGGATGGCAATCCTGTCAACGTACTTGGACACATCAGGAAGAAGCTTCGAATCCCAGTAGAGGAGGAGTAGTGAGGTTTTGGGAGGGAGGTTCAGGTTCTTCTTTGTGAATGCTTCCCTATTGGCCATCCTGTGTCGTCGAATTGAACTTCGTGAGAGCGTCATCATCTTCAGGTTCTGCCCTGATGCCATTGCCAGGGCTCCCGAAAGGCCCATGGCGGCTCTGTCGGAGATGTTGAACCGATCTATGGCTGCAGTCACTTTTGGGCTGAGTAGAACACGTCGATTCTCCTTCCTTCGTTGCAGTGACCTGCCATCTTTGAGCGTAAACTCAGCGTCATTCTCTTCTGTATCTGTTTCTGAGGAGGAATCAGAGACTTCAAATAACGCCGCCTCATTTTCACTCCTCTGCTTCTGTTGCTTAATCACCACTTCTATTTTCCGTGCTGACTTTGGTGTGAATAACATCGATCTCGGTCATGGAGGATGATGATCGATCTTCCCTTTGGCTCACCAGGAAGGCCTTATCCTCTTCATTTGACATGACAATCATCGCATCCTTGTGAGCCACATCAGAGATATCCTCGAGCTGGTCCCGGAACATTGCCTCTTGAGTACGACAGATCTCGGAGTCTCGATTGCGGTTTTTCTTGAGCTTGTCGTACTCAATCATTTTCAAAAGTTTGGCTTTGCTGTAAGCCAGGGTTGATGTTGGAATTTTAGCCTTTTCCCATATCTCTAGCACTGTTGAATAGATGCTTTTGCATCTGCTTTCGGTTGCTTCATGACAGAGTGATGGAAGTAATATTTCCTAAGCACGGCCTCTGGAAGGCAATCGAGCACCGGTGATATCTGGGTCTGGGTGGCCCACTTCGTGTCACCATATCCATTATCCAATCAAAAACACTACATGTGGACAAAAAAAAAACAGAAATTAGGTTTCATAAGCGTAACTATAGAAAGATATAGGCTACAACTAATAATTTTCAAAGAATTAAAGGAAATTGGCGGTTTTGCTAGAATTTTATAAGACTAAAATAATAACGTTTGGCGGGACCCCTAAACATCATCCAATTTTATACAAAGCTATTGTACACGAAGTGCAACTTTCAAAATTTTCACCACCCTACTGTATATAAAACAACATTCGACTCTGTAAATTTAACTGCATTTAATATAGAAAAACAATTACCAATTAATATTCAATGTTAAGTCACTTCACTGACGTCCGTCCTCAGTGATTTTTTTTTTCTTTCAGTACTCCAAAAGAAGTTTTGCACGTATGATATTCAAGTAAGAAGCCAACTTTCACCACCCTTTTTAAATTTTAATAGATAACGAAATTTTATTTCCAACTATTTTGTTCGTTTTTAGGTAGGTTTTTTTTTTTTTTTAAACCCTAGTATATTATAATGTAGATTTTATATTACAATTATAAATATTTTTTAAAATATATTTATAAATTATGTACATATTATACATAATAGAATTAATTGGATTGTTAACTGTATAGGACTTAATTTATTTTTCATTCCAAATTACATAGTAGTTTCGATAAAATTAATCTTAAAATTTAGTTAGTTAATTTTTCTTTTGACCAATTTGCATTACTTTCCGACTAATTTTGTCAAAAGATATTTCTAGTTAAGTTCATCAGTTTAGAGGCGGGTAAGTTTATATACGGGAATCTGTCAAAGGTTTTGTATACACAATAAAAGTTTCCTATATCATATTCTTCACCTTTATTATTCCTCAAAACCTTAAGATCCAGTAAATCATAATTTGTGCGTCATTTTAAACGATTAACATGTTACGAAACAATTATTTGCCAAACCTCTCGACTGTTGTTGTACAGCCCTGGAGCCTGTCAGAATATAAAGTCTTGACCAGTTTTAATAAATATACAGGGTGTCCATATCTTCACAAATTCAACTGAAAAAAATTAATTTATGGACACACTGTATATAAAATTTTCAATAGTTTTATATACAGTAAGTGCTTAGGAAAGATTTTAGACCCTGAAGTTAAACCTAAAACGACTTTTAACAAATGTAACACAAATTATGATTCACACTTTAATCACCGACTTCTAATTGGAGGGTGACAAGAGAAATTGATGAGAGGGATTTTTCAAAAATTTTCTTGATTTTGAGAATTAATGACACGTATGAGAATTAACTGCTGAAAACAAAAAATATTCTTATTTAAACTTCAGATTAAATAAATCCGCCTTCCTCAAATCAAATTAATTCTTATGCACATACGTCATTAGCAAACACTCGGGGATCAAAATTTTTGAAAAATGCACTTAGCACTTTCCCTTGTTGCTCTCCAATTCATTCCAACCAAGTAAGAAGTGACATGGTATTTCTTTACATTTGTAGCAAATAAATATTTCAAAGTAGTACACAAGCAAGAAAGGAATTCATAACGACGACCTTTCTGTTCAACATCACAACGTTAAAAAAATAAATTATTTACAAAATTTTAAGGAATTGGGAAATTTAAATTCATCTTAAAACATACATCAACTACATATTAAGTGAAGATATAAATAATGGACTATGAAATGAATCGGGTCCAAGTTTTACGAGATCGTTAAATGCATAAAATGAAAAACTTTGGCAAATGGAAATTACCATAACTTACACCGCTGGAACTTACCTAAAATTTAAAGCACAACTACCAGTAACAAAGCGAATTCCATAAAATTGTACTTCGTAAAATAATAAAGTTACATCTCATTGGGGTCTAAAATAAATAACATTAAATCCGAATAATATCTAAAGTGAAATCACAAAAGGGTTACGATTCGTAACGAAGGTATAGAATTTGTACTCTAGTTGGAGAAATCTCAACTACTACTACATAAAAAATTATGGTGTACATTAACAAAATGGGTAAGCTAGTCCTAATAAGCGTAATTATAATACTCAAAGGTTTTTCTTTTCAAAGGTCTTTCTTACGTAATGATAAACTAATCCTACCATGAACTGAAAAGGTTGTAAACTAATGAGTAGCGTTATCAAATCCTACCAATATGTAGTCAGTCCACACTCGCGTTGTAACATGTAAATAATTCCATAACTTTCAAAACATTTTTAAGCCAACAAAATTTTGATGGCTATAGTATTTTTGTAAATTTACGGTCTCACTGGCTTTTCCTCAATTTTACAAACGAATATGAAATTTTGTACGAGCGTGGCCTAACTAGATATAGGTAGGCTTTGGTATTATCACTAAAGTCATTTTAAAATAAATAAATACTAACAAGAAACAGAAGTTTATATCAATGGTTCCGTGAGTACACTTATAATTCAAATAACGCAATATAACATGAAATCAATTAAATCACACTGTTAAAATCTGTTCAGCAGTGAGATGGAGGAATTTCTAGGAAGGACAGGGGTGGAAGGGGATCCAATGACGTTAACTAACGTTGCTTATTTAACACAAGTAAAAAAAATATCCCAAACTTTCGGGCGAATGCCACTTCCCGATCCACACCAACCTTCACACTTTCGTCACCGACAAAAACTGTGCACCGCGATAAAGACTTAACAACAACATAATTATCAATTAATAATAAACTTCGTATTACATTATTAAATTCTAAGGTTGAGAGAATAGATAAGAGACTCTTAGTAATTTACTGACGTGGCCGGTAAAACACTACTGAAATTGCAACTTTTACTGTACCTCCTGTACACATGGGAAATTAGTCCTACTGCAAAACAATGCTCTATGTGATGTCCTCTGAGCACATTAACTCTCTGCATACGAACAACAATTTTGCAGTACTCTGGACAGTGTTGAAATCAGAAATTTCTTGTTCAATTGATGCTTTCAATTCTTGTGTGTGGATTCAGTTTATTTAAACACTATCTTTTAAAAACAAACACACACACAAATGTAATAAATATACTGCATGTCTATACAGGGTGTCCCAGAAAGGTCTGAAATAAAATATTCCTCTCAAACAATTAACTTAAGCATAAAAGCTTTGCGACATCTAATAGCTAAGCTTATCAAGTTTATGATACTTGTATATTTATTTAATGTTTACGAATGTGTTTAAGCCCCTTTATGGTTTATCTTTAACCACATCTATGGAAGTATTACATACTCAGCTACTTCCATTTATTTTAATAATTATTTTAATTATTTTAAATTAACACGACAGTGCACAACTATTTGAGGTAACTTCATTTATGCAAAAGCGCAAACCTGGAATAATTGCCGCCTGCATTAGTAAACAATACTTCCATATCGCCTGAAGATAAGCTAGCCAGGTCTTAAACATATTCGTAATAATTAATTGAACTTAAATATATAATTATCTTAAACTTCACGAGTGTGGGCTATTAGATGTCGCAAAGTGTTTTATGCTTCAGCCAATTTGCGCAAGATATTAATTTTTATTTTATTTTATGTTAAGACTTTTCTCGGACAGCCTGGAGTATTCGAAAAGTAAAGAAACGGAGGAAATAATAAATACATATAAATTTAATCCTAACTAGGATTCGAACCCGGGCCTCTGACTCGGGGAGAGGCGTTGACCATTCGGCTACATGATACAAGTTGTTAACCAGGTGACAATCCATTACCCGAGGAAAACCTAAGCTTTCATATTTTCACATTAAATCCCCAGCATTCGGACCAATGAACTACATTTAATTAAAATTTGTCTGACAAACACGACGGTACCATAAGGTGGAAATATAAACGCATAACTTTGGACATTTTCGCTTATGCAAAATTTCTCTCTCACCAGCCGAATGGTCAACGCTTATGTCTTCGAGTCAAGAGGGCCTGGGTTCGAATGTTCGTGAGGGATAAATTTTGCATATGTAAAAATGCGCACTTGTGCATATGCATATGCATATATATATATATATATATTTTTTTTTTCAAAGTATGACCGCTCATGGCCACCAAAAGAAAGGTGGATAGCAGAGAGAACACAGGACGAAGACTATGGAACAGCGAACGGAAATGAACAATAGACGGGAGGGAACAGATACGGAAAAATCATAGCGGAGTCACAGCCGGTAAAGAAGTCGGGAACGAAAGGAGGAGAACAACCCGGTTACCGAAAAGTAGGGACCTTCAGCTAGAATAGCGCCAAGCCTATCACAAGGCCCGACGCTCACCAAAAAGGGAAAATATTCAGCGCGCAGCGCAGAGTAAAGCGGACACTCCACCAGGAGGTGGGCAACTGTAAGTGGAACGTTACAAGTGGGACATCGGGGCACCCGATCCCCGGCCATCAAATAGCCATGCGTCAGGTGGGTGTGGCCAATACGGAGGCGGGCCAGAGCCACCTTCTTATGGCGCGACCGATGGAAGGAAGAGGCCCAACATCCCAATTTGGGCTTAATCTTGCAGTTTGTTATTTGTAGCGCCATCCCAGCGACTTTGCCACCGGGAGCGTAAAAACCTACGAAAACCAGGGATGTAATCGGAAAAGGGGAGGGACACGGGTAAAACCTGTAGTCGGCACGCGGAACGGGCAGCTTGATCGGCAGCCTCATTTCCAGCCACATTAACATGTGACAAGGATATGGCACAGTAACTGGATATGTCGGACCAGTGGGTGGACGGGGTTGAAACACTCCAAGCCATCCAGGGCACTGCGGGAATCCGAATAGATGACAAACGACTCATCCGGATACTCCCGCACCACCTCCAGAGCGCTCAGAATGGCATAGAGCTCCGCCGTGAAAACGGAAGCCTCATCAGGGAGGCGGGTACATCGGGGCGCAAGGGCAGACGACTGGGGAACAGCCGCAGCCCCAACGCCCCCCGACGACCTCGAGCCATCTGTGAAGATCACGCTGCATGCTGAAGGAACAGACCGAAGCAAGGCAGAGTCAGAATCGGCCCTGCGAACGGGGCGCAACGCCCTACAGCATGCAACAGGGGTGCTCTCCCAAGGTGAAACACCCTCGAAAGAGACCGGTATGACGGATGGAGGAGGAGTGCCCATACCATTGAGGAGGGAGGTCACCGTGTCGGTGAAATACCAACCCCCATCCCGGCAGAACACCCTCTCAACCACCTGGAACAGAGGAGAGTTGGGAAGACGGAGAATCCGGAGACAGTGCTTGGCAATGAAGAACGACCTCCGATCCTCCAAGGGAGGGATGTTGCTCAACCTGCACTCAACCGGAGAGTAGTGGAAGGTGCCAGATGACATGCGCAGTCCTCTAGAGAGGACCGGGTCCAGTATCCGAAGGGCCGTACGGGAGGCGGAGCCATACACCACACTCCTATAGTCTAATTGTGATTGTACCAGTGACACGTACAAACGGAGGAGTGTCCGCCTATCCGCGCCCCATGTAGTATGAGACAGATGTCCCAGCAAATCCAGGGTACGTCTTGTAGTCTCGCGCAGCCTGCGAAGGTGGGGAACCCAGCTCAAACGGCTATCGAATACCATGCCCAGGAAACGTACTGATTGAACGAGGGCCAGACACGAAAGCACGCCAAGAGGCCCGACGGGCCAACTTGAGTCCGGCGGGCGAAAGCCTTCGCCCGCTGCATCTCAATCAAGTGGTCCGTGCGCCGGGTGCAGTGGAAGCGGCGCGTTGCCCTCTTCCCGGCGCGTTGCCCTCTTCCTCTCTCACACCGCCTGGTGACATGCTGGAGTCCACCACGGGACGCTACGCGTCCGCGGGTTACCGGAAGATCGAGGAATACAGTCCTCCGCAACGCCCATCACCACCCGCTCAAAGAACTCCAAGCTCTCATCCACGGAGCCAAAGTCCAACACCGAACGGGCAATGACGGAACGAGCTCTGAAGGATGGCCAGTCAGCCCGCGCCAGGCACCACCTCGGTCGGGACAAGACACCCGGCTGCGGTCCGACTGGCTCAAAACAGACTGGGTAATGATCACTGCCATAAGAGTCCCCCAACACCCTCCACGAAATATCGAGTAAGGCATCGAGGGACACCAAGGAGAGATCAATACATGTAGATGAACCCGTGGGTTCGTGGAAATAGGTAGGTTCGCCGGAATTGAGGCACGCGAATGAAAGTTCCTCCATTAAGGAGAGCAACATACCAGCAACATTAGTCGACCGGACATCTCCCCAAGCCGGGTCGCGACTGTTAAAGTCTCCGAGGAGGAGAAACGGTCGAGGCAGTTGCAACACCAATTCGCGAACCGCGTCGCAAAAAGGAGGGTCATACATATATGAAAAAATGCGGGGTTGAGACCCCCAAATTTTGGTTGATTGGGTGGTTCTTATATGTATAAGAACCACCCAATCAACCAAAATTTGGGGGTCTCACCCCCGCATTTTTTTCCTATTAATATAAAACGTGTACCAAAGTAGTTTTATTAAAATCAATTAATATTTAAGGGGGCCTCATAAGCAACCATCCCTACTAGGCCAAATTTACTATGCTTTCAGTCCTAAAATGTTTAGTTCAATTCAGTTTCTAATTAATCAGTAGTCAATGTCTATTTTAGTTTATGCTGTTCTTTGCCTTATAATGGAACGCTAATAAAAAATTCGTGTATTTATGTTTCAATAATTAACTAAATTTGAGTCCTTGTGCGGGACCAATAAGAATATTTATAATTACTTGAGATTTTGCACATTTTGTTTTTTTGTCAAATGGAATATATTGAGGGGGTGAGATGGTGAAATTTACAATTTCGAAAAATAAGGGCCACCCTAATATATGTATATCCTACAGTTTAGCCATAACAGGGTAACTCTACAACAGTACTTCCACACAGAATATATTTAAATTACTTCCACAAAAATAACTTAAACTATTATTATTATTTGTTAAACTTTAAATTATGTTATTAACAGACGTGGAGGAATTTCAGTTTGAAGTGATAGTACAGCTTTTCCCCCAATGATGCAACAACGATGATGGCATTTTACTAAAAGTAAAATGCGAAACACATAACACAATTCAATTCTGAAAGTACTTGTAAGGTTATGACAGCAGTAAGAATGCATAAGGCCATCTGGTTAAATATTACCCGAATTGATTGTGAATAATGACTAGAAATTCTTAACTACAATAATCAACCAACGAAACTTTTACAGTTATAATGAAACAATTTCAATACTGCTGTTTTTAAAATATTCCTAAAGTGCTTCTCTACCAATTATCATGTTTCAATCAGGTGATTAACTGTAACAGCCGCAAACCCTCAGTTGCTTCATCGCACAACCCAACCTTAAATTTATGATATACGGGAGAATCATCAAAATATCTGCATACTTAATATAAAAAGGTATAGTCTCTTTCAAGCTAAAAATCAGTCTTTTGAGATTAAGACTTTGGCTTTGTGACTATACCGAAGTGAAATCAGGCCCGAATGTTGTTCCCACGGCTCTCCGTCTACTTGCATCGGAGCGGAACCTTTCAAACGAACCTGAAACGGAGAGGGAGGTCATTCTAAGAAGGTGGAGTGCATTTTCGTTTCATGTAACTTTAGAAATTACAAACTTGGCTTCATATTATGGTAATATGAAACACTATGAACGCAGTTTTAGAAAGATCACTGCATTAAACTATCAAAATTTTTTGTATAATAAACTACAATAACCGGAGATCGATGTTATACGAAGACTGAAGTAGAACGTGCAACGAAGAGGTGGTTTCCTGGATGCGGTGATAAGTTGCCCGTTGTGCGATGCGTGGACAAACCCTCCTCTGTGCTGTATGCTTTAATTCAGTCTTCTTACTTGAATTTAACTTAAGACTGTGGAAAACTAAACAATGTCTAAGTTTAACAATTAATTAAACCTATTACGCCTTATATCTCTCACTTATTAGACCGAATGAAAGTATGTTTTCACTCCCAACTAAGAAAAAAACAAAAACCTAAATAACCTTTGTACTAATTTAATTAAATTTCTATAATTTTCTATAATTTTCCGGAGAAAAATAATCTAAAACAAAATGCTAATTTCAATCAAAAACAGCTAAACTGGAAATACAATAAATGATTTTATTTCGATTTCCTACATAACGAAACGGGGGAGAGAGAACACTGCAAAACGGGCGCACTACACACCACCACACACAACTTACGTCAAGAGACGAACATTGACCAATTCTAACTGGTTCTGTGAGACCAATTTGCAGCTGGGCTATGTGAAACGAGGACGTCACGCAAAACACTTCCAATTTCCCATCGTTGATGCTTTGCTGAGGCGCTTCCTGACCTCCTAAAATTTAATTAAAGTACGTTATTCAAATGAGGTTACAATTCTTACTTGGATTAAACGTTTGTAAACAGAATAAAATTTTATAACAACCTTGGTTTACCTTGGATTTGTTTCCTCCGAATTTTTCATTCTGACGAAAGTCAAGCTTCTTGCTCCCCCTTAGACCTACAGCTTAACGTGGAATTCGAACCACTACTCACCACCAGTGGTGAGAAAGTCTTCGTCCGGACTCGACCTCACGACCTCCCGGTCAGCAACACAGCTCAGGCTGAAAGTGACCCTTGGGGCATACTCTCCTCCCCACACTTCCTTGCTGTTTTATTATTATATATATATATATATACAAGAGATGAAGAAACTTATTTACAATTAAAAAAAATGATCAATATCTGTATCAAAATCTGACTATATTTCTGCCTCTTCTATAAACACTTTCACTACATTTCACAATATACGTTGAGAGGATGCTATTAAAACGTACAATGCCGAAACCAAATGAATGTCCCTTCCTCTATTTGTGACCTTGACCTTTAATTCAAGAATTTTAATCTTGCTCGCGACACATCGTCTTTATGATGATACATATCTGTTAAATTTCATCAATTTAGGTTTAATTAAAAAATGATGGCATGTACCTCCACCCGACCTCATTAACCTTAGTTTTGATGAAAGAACCCCGAGTCTTGTGATGAACCATACGCGTGCGAAGTTCATCAATTTATGTAAAGCGGTTCAAAAGTTATGGCATGAATCTCCATTTGACTTCCGATGCAGGCACCAGAGTCTCTAAAACACATCTTATGATCATCCATAAGAGTGTATGAAATTTCAGCAATTTATAAAGAGTGGATCACCATTTTACCTTTGACCTCTAATTGTGACCTTGACTTTTGATAGATGGGCCCCGAGTATCGTAAAATATCGTGAATATGTGCGAAAATTCACCAATTTATGGTACAGCGGTTCAAAAGTTATGGCGTGGAGTTTTATCTGATCTTTGGCCTCTATTTGTGACCCTGGCCTTTAAATGCAAGGACCTGGGTATTGCTCAAAACACATCTGTAATGATCCAGACGCGTAAAATTTTGTCAATTTATGTAGTGGTTCAAAAGTTATGGCATGAACCTTCATTTGACCTTGGATGAAAGAACCTGGTTCTTAGTCATGACACATCTTGTAATCATCCATGGGCGTGTAAAGTTTCAAAAGTTATAGCCCGGACACGAAAGTGTGACGGACGGACGGACGAACAAGTGCAATCCAGTATGGCCCCTCAAATTTATTTGGTCGGGAATATAATAAAATTGAGAACGGATAAAAGGGTTCCCCTTCCTCACCTGGCCCCATAGTCCAAGGCCTGACTCCAGCTCCCCAGCAGGGGATATTAAGCACGACGAGAGCTTCAAGTTCGGGAAGGTTAATTTTTTCTCCGTCCATCCAAAGTTCAAGACGCTCATGCAGGTTCCTGCACTCCTGCAGTAAACGTCCTTTGTTCCGTATGTAAAGTATATCACTGAAAACAATTTTGTTAATTATACAATGTGGGCTAACAATGAAGCCAGGTTAAATTAAACGCACATAAAGAGTTAATACAAACGCACGATGAACCGAACATTAAAGATACAAAGAACCCAACATAGTGAAATAGAATTTTAACCGTGACAATTTTACTTCGAATTCGAATTACAACGACTGACTGACTCTTATTCAAATTTTAATTTGGTTCTTGAATTTTAACTTCTATCAACTTCGAATTTTAACTCTTCGATTATTTTTAATTTAACTTCATTGAATTGAAAGTTAAAATAAAAAGCCGATGTTAACATCAAAATAAAAATTCAAATTCGCAAATACAAAGTTAATCAATTTTAAAATTTAAATTCATAAATGACGAGAGGAATAAAGAATCTTAAATTGAAAAAGAAAAAAAAAAGAAGTCACCTTCCATTCCAAATATTAATAGCCTAAATTCTACAACCGAAGTATCTTCATTAAATATGCAAGTTAAAATGTTCAATTAATATTCTCATATACTTTACTCTTCACCACCAACTCTAATGAAATTAAATTCTTAGATTGCAAAAGCTATGATGGCAAACAGACGATTCGTTTCGACTTTGGTCGGTTCATAGTAAGCAAAACGAGTCTGTGCACTCTGGAACCACTTTAAATAATACGGTAAATTTACATAGCTATCTTAAAAATCTGGCTGAGAAATGAAACGCATCCCAAAATATAAGAAAATAAAAATATTTTCCTTCTGTGCCTTTCTTTTCCTAATTAAGATTCTCAAGAAACAACACTGAACAACGCCAATGTACTTTTGAGCGTTGTTATGGAACTTGAAAGAAAAGGGCACAGCAAAGTACTTGATAATTAATGGTACTTAATACTTATATGCACACACGAGGAACGGTACGAAAATAAGGCCTCTTATTGCATTTACAAACTGAAAAATAAGAGGCATTACTTTCGTACCGACCCTCGTATATATATATATATATATATATATATATATATATATATATATATATATATTATATACACACGTGAACCAAAAGTAGGTGGACAGTAGGTTGAATACGGTTTGTGTTATATTATATTATAACTATGGTGTTCATTATAACTATGGTGTTTGTGTTATATTATATTAAATATTATAACTAAATTTATTTAAATTTTATTTTGTATTATAGTAAAAAAATTAAATATGTATTCTCAAATAAAACGTTATCGTTTACTGTCCACCTACTTTTGGTTTCACCCTATATATATATATATATATATATATATATATATATATATATATATATATATATATATATTATATATTATATATATATACGGGTGCGGCAAAAGTAACGCCCTTTTAATAATTGTATCTTTATAGTTTTTATACAGTATAATTTTTTAGTTTTATATTGTAGCATTTTGTTTCTTTTATTTTTACAGAAATTCTGAATAAATATGGCCTTGCGATTGACGAGAGAACAAAGAGTGAAAGCAGTTAAACATTATTACCAAAACAATAACAATGGAGCTAAAGCCGCTCGTTTGTTATCAGAAGAATTTAACATTCGACAGTGCAGAGCCGCAATATCACAAGTCTAATTAGGAAATTTGAAAGAACCGGAAGCGTAAGTGATGCCACAAGATCAAGGAGGCCAGTTTCAGCAACAACCTTAGAAAAGTCCGATGAATTAAGAGAATCATTGCTGCACACTCCTCAAAAATCCAGTAGATTTCTTTCTACAGAGTTGGGTATCAGTGACAGAAGTGTCCGTAGACTCTTAAAGAAGAACAAGATGAAGCCTTACATCCCTCGCGTGTTACAGAGCTTACATGATGGAGATGCAGATAGACGATTAGAGTTTTGCGAAAATTTCCTGAATAAAGTCAATGAAGATGAGACCTTTCTTGATAAGATATGGTGGTCAGATGAGGCAACATTCAAATTGAACGGGCATATCAATCGCCATAATTGTGTGCACTGGAGCGATGTTAACCCACATGTTATCTTGGAAAAAGACGTTAACCTACCAGGAGTGACAGTTTGGGCAGCCATCTCTTCCATGGGAATAATAGGCCCGATATTCTTTGATAGTACTGTTAATCAAGATAATTATTTACAAATGCTGCAAACTGAATTCTGGCCGAGAGTTAGAAATCAGAATGGAATTTACTTTCAACAGGATGGTGCGCCACCCCACTATGGGTTACTCATTAGGGAATGGTTAAATTTAAATTTCGAAGGGAGGTGGATAGGACGACGTGGAGCAATTGAGTGGCCAGCACGATCGCCAGACCTAACACCACCTGACTTTTTCTTGTGGGGTGTACTGAAAGATCTTGTTTACAAGGTCAAACCGAAAACACTTCCTGAATTAAGACAAACAATTCGTGAAAAATTTACTACAATTAACGTAGAAATGTGTCAAAAGGTTTGTAGAAGTGTTGCTGGTAGGGTTCAGTGTTGTATTGAACACCAAGGGGAGCATTTTGAACATGATCATTAGGTTAGTAATACTATGTATGTAGAGTACATTTTTTTAAGGTGTATTGAGCCAACCACAAAATTAATTAAATTCCAGTTATTTTTTAGTTTTTACTGAGAAAGTACTTATTATTTTTCTTAAAAACCTTATTATTTCTCTTAAAATGCTGTAATTGATTTATTTCCTTCAATAAGAGAGAATAAACTAAAAAGGGCGTTATTTTTGCCGCACCCGGTGTATATATATATATAGGGTGTCCCAGGAGGAAATGTCAAGAATGCACCATTTCACTCTTTGGGTATTTCTAAGTAGAAAGTATTATATCGACATGTGCCTGATTCCCAACCGTTACCGAGATACAGGCCTCTACATTTGGGTAACTAAAACATAATAAAAAGCCGATCTTAGATAATATTCAATGACATTTAATGACATTTAATGATACATTGGCAACTGTGCAGATCCTCACATTATTTATTTATATTATTTTTTTGTCTGGGGGTTTTTGAAGAGTAACGTTTATCAGCGGGGTAAGCCCGAAACTAGGGAGCAGTTGGTTGCACGTATACAGGATGCGTTCATAAACCTCAGAAATGAACTTCCGCATTTTCCTTGGTAAGACTCGATGGATCGGAGGCTCGCCGCGTGCATTGAAGAAGGAGGGGGTCACTTTGAAACCATTCTGCAATAAGTGCAATAGTGTATTGTATGTTTGTACTTTTTGTAAACCACATGTGTCATTAAATAGTATCTAAGATCGCCTTTTTATTATGTTTTAATTACCCAAATGTAGAGGCCTGTATCTCGGTAACGGTTGGGAATCAGACCCATATCGATATAATACTTTCTACTTAGAAATACCCAGAGTGAAATGGTGCATTCTTGACATTTTCTCCTGGGACACCCTCAACGCGAGCATCGTTATTCTATGATGATCAGATATGGCCAATTATTTACCATACCTTGTTTATCGTTCGACTGCTGAAAATGTAAAATGGAGACTGACGCGCGAGGTGGAAGTTCAAAGTGACTAAAGCATCAACTCCGATGCTCAAATAGTTGTTCATGTAAATGTCTCTAGAAGGTATTCGTAAGCCACCTGGGAAAAAATTTAATTTTTTGATGACGCAATACAAAATTGTGACTGACTGACGATTAGGGACTAAAAACTGTTAGTGACAGTTAACTAATTTTTTTTAATATAAAATATTTAAAAAGAGAGTATGATTAGTAGGCTGACCATATTTCCTTGAGACAAAAACGGGACATTGGGATGGCAAAAAAGGGACGGGGGTTATGTAATATTCTGTATTCATGAAAAAGTAAGTACATAAACATATTGAGCTTACAATTATTCTTCAGTGACAGAACCCATACAAAAAGGTACGTATGGTCAGCCAAATGATTAGTGGTATTTGTATCCGAGTACGTAGCCGTTAAGAAAAGCATACCATATTCTAATTTAACCACCCAAGAGTATATTTTATTCCCTTACTCATATGGAGTTAATTTTATGATTAACTGTTTAGTGAATGGTATCAAGTGATGACTTGGTTACTTAAAAGTTGTAGAAGCACCTCAAGATTTTATTATACTGTACTTCCGCATGTACTAATAATGCAATTGGACCAGTCCAGGCCACTATTTCATAATTTTTGGAGGAATATAGTATGAATTTTAGCTACACTATTTGCTTGCTTTAATATATAATAGGAATAACGCTCAAATAACAAGTGATACAATTTGTAACTTAACTGTGTGAAATAAGCATATTTCAACTCTGGACCAGTCCGGACCACTATTTTTCAATCTTTGCAAGTATATAGTGCGAGTTTTAGCTAAGAAACAGAAAACAGAGATTTGTGATAAATGGATCAGAGTCGGAGTGTGCGAGAGTAACTAGCGGAATTCCTCAGGGTTCTGCGTTCGAGCCAATCTTGTTCATTGGTTTAGTAAATTCTCTCTATATTAATGCGAATAGTAAAATTCCGAAATTTGCGAACGATACGAAACTCGGCGGGTAAAGCGTATAGTAGAATCGACAGAGAGGCGTTGCAAAGTGACCTTACTGAAGTTGTTGATTGGTCAAAGAAATGTCAGATAAAATTTGATGTCGAATGTAAAGTAATGCACATCGCCCCTCGCCCCTCGAAACAATTTAGTCATTTCAGTAATGGAGAAAGATTTAGATGTTATAGTTAAGCAAGATGAAATTTTCAAAGCAATACGTTGAAGCCAGTAAGAAACTAATAGTGTTAGGTTTTATATCGCGAAATTAAAGTACAAATCTAAACGACGACATATTACCTTGATACAAGTCCCTAGTTTGACCACATTTAGAGTACGCCGTACAGTTTTGGTCTCCATTATACGAGGGAAGATATAGAAACGTTTGAAAGAACTCTGAGAAGAGCGTCCAGACAGGTAATAAAATTTACGAACAAAGGTTAGCAGAACTAGATCCATATTCACTAGAAAAAAGGCGGCGGCGGAGGCCAACTTATTGATTTAATAATGTAAACTTCGAGCACCTTTTTTGAATTACATAATGAAAGCGTATCCAGGAATAATAGATAAATTTAAATTTAAAGGTAGAAGGTTTAATAGTGCAATAGCGCAAAAAGTTTTTCTTATATCCTTAAATTTTGGAATAATCTTCCGTCGGGCGTTAACATTTTAAAATAGATTAGATATTTTTTGAGAATCTAATTGATTCATAGTTGCATTTGGTGAGCGGGGGAAGAGAAAATATAGAGAAGTAAATGAAGCTTCAATGAAACGAGACTACTATTACTTAAAAAAAAAAAATAAAAAAAAAAATAAAAAATAATAATTCTGTAGATTAGACTATGTAGTTTAGTATTTCGCGACATCTCTTTTTGTCTTCTGCCTTTTACTATCTCAATTCTTCATATGTTTGGGTATAAGAGGTAATTTGTATGCATTGTGTGAAAATTACTGTTAATGAATAATAGTTTACACCCACATAAATGTGAGCATGGTACGAGAGTTTTACTTGGAATTTTCAATGACTGTCCACTACCTTATCTTTCCAACTTTACTTTATTTTGGTTACCCTACAGTAGAGTGGATCCTCAGGTGTTTGGTAGCCTGTAATTTCTGTAATAGTTCTGTAATGCTTGCTTTAATTCGAATAACACGTTTCTGGCACAATTTGTGCCTTATCTGTGCAGTAAGTATACAATATTTGGATTCTAGACTGGTCCAAGGACCTCAGGTTACATCACTATCATGTACTGATGTAAAAAATTTCAAATTGCGCAAAGTTTTACATTTGTCAAGAATTTGCCTTGAAATATTGCTCAGAATGTACAAATATCTAAATGGGATTCTGTTAATAATAAATTATGAGATTAAATTTTATATGTTAATTACCATTAGTTAACCCTTAAAGGACGACCGCTACATCTTGGTAAACCTTTTAAATACACGCATTCATAACTTAACCCCACAAACAATTCCGGCGTTAAAGGGTTAAACAACTTTACTACATATACTGAACAAAAGGAATTTTTAAAATAAAATCATTTAACACAAAAATTTATAACTTACCAAATATTCTGGGAGCTGTAAAGTGAACCTTCCATCTATCAAGATCACTCGGAACAGCTGCACTGACTCTCTGAAGAAATTCCGCAGCACAAAGAGGACCAGAATGAGATTCTCTCCAGCCGAGGACACGAGACAAATCATTGCCAGTCCCCAAAGGTAAAATACTAACTAGTGGTGTATTCTAAGGAAGAAGTTAGAAATTAAAAAGGCGATGAAGCATAAGAGAATCCTATGATTGTGCGACTACTAACTTTTTTAGGATCTGATAGATGGTATCTCCACATACAGGATTCATAAGTCAATACGAGAAAAAGCATATGAAAATATGATATATTGTAGTCTAAAGCTTACAAAAACAAAATTATTATTATTAGCAAAGCATGAATAAATATTTTGACTTTTCTTCTAAAACTTTAGTTTCTGAAAAGTCATGTAGGTAATTCAAGTTAAACTAAAGATAATGTTAAATAAAAAGTATAAAAAATTATGTAATAACTAAAAACATACATCAAATACTTATAATTTAATATTTCCATTTATTAAATTAATGTAATCTTCATTGAGTGAATTTCATTGTTTTTCAATTTATTTTTAACACTAATATATGACTAACATTTAATTTTAATTTAAAAATAGTGTTGAACACCCATCCCACAGTGCCATCTCCACCCGCTACGATAACTTTGCAAGTGGTGTCATGCAAGAGATGGCACCACTCAAGAGCTTCCTCTGGACTCCTTTGGGCCAAATCAACCACTTGAGCTGGATTAAGAACCTTCCTGAAGGAGGAGAGGATATATTCCCCTTCACTGCTGCCTGAGGTACAATTACCTAGAAACAAAGAACATTCAAAGGAGAACTACCTTATTATTCATTAGTTTATTCAATCAAGCAGTCTCTTTATAGGTCTATCCTTTCAAATGTCCATGCTTATCTTACCTATTACAATAACAGGACTCCAATTTGGAATACTGGGCAGAGTGACTTCTTTAATCACCAGCTGTTTACGGATTCTTCTTGAACAAAGTTTTACATGATTTGGAGGGACCACAAATTTCCTTACTCGTCCCAAATCACAGATCTGAGTCAAAATAATAATGGTCCCTTATACTTAAAAGTTGAAAGAGGTTAGACACACTTATGTTGTTTCATTAGGTTGGTTAATGGAGTAACAATGCAAGGGAATTTTTTTTTTTTTTTTTCCTCTTTTATTCAGAGTATTACATAGTATTATATTTTAACCTCTTATTTGCTCATCAATTCAATGTTCATCACACTTCCCTCACCTCAGACAGTTTGTTAAGACAACCAACATGACAACACCCTTGACACCAACAACATCGGAGGTCACTTAACCCGAGTTCTATTCCACATTCCTCTTCACATACATCACAAACAGCACCAAGAGGAAGATTTCCTATACAAAAATTTAAAAACATTTTAATAATTTTGTCAGACTTACCACACTCCCTTATCTTATTACTGAAGAACCATGAACTACCACTAGAACTAAAGTAAAGTAAAGTACAGTACAGTTTTGTATGGTAAATGTGAGGAATGCAAACTCTAGTAAATGCAAAAAACTTCACTTTTTTCTACGTGAAGGTCAAAATATGAAAATAAAAACACACTCTAATAGACAGAGTTTATTTCCACTGGAAATAAACTCTGTCTATTAGAGTGGGTTTTTATTTTCAGACTCTAGTAGTTCCATAGTAATGCAAACTTTCCAAAACCAAAAATCTCGCTTATCAGACCCATAGAAGTTTTGATCAAAGAAAATGTCAAAAGTCAAAATGCATTTTCATTCCAACTAGCTACTGTTAAAGAAGGTAGCTTATAATTTTGCACGAGTCTCAGAATAGCAAATACAAGTACATAGTACCATACACACTCATTCTATGCTCTAACAGCAGCTCCAGTATTACCTTTAATCCAATGATGCCTTAAATTGCTTCCTACTGCAGTAATTTCCTTGCAGAGTAAATCAGAATTGGCTGCAGCTATGCAGTCTGGCTGGTCTGCACACACTCCACAGGCACCACAAAAAGCTCCATCACTTGCCATTATCAAAGTTTCACAAATATTACAACAAGAAGGCTGAAATATTAAATTAAATAGTTTTTTAAATACATGTCCAGTATAACTACCATTATCATCAAATTCTTACAAAAACTGACTAACTTTTAAAAATGAATTTTATATAGAACCCACCTGAGAGAACATTCCTGTATAACACCAGTGATGCCCTTTGGTAACATCAGGAGCACGTAAATCACGACTAATGGATCTCTTGCTCAGTTTTACTAAAATTACTGTAACAATTCCAATAAATAACACTCCTGCTACAACTTGCTGCCACCCATCTATCATTCTGAACTTAAAAATTGACCTAATAAAGAAAATGTTTAGTCAACCAAGGTTAATAGTTCTGCTGAAGTAAATATTGTAGTACCAAGTACTGTAGTGAAGATATCCACTTTGATAAGGTGTTTGTACTATATTATATATTTACTATACTCATTAGACTTCATAATGAGAAATGAAGATTTTAATGAAGTCCTCACTTTTAAGGGCATTTTGATATAAAAAAAATTAGCTGAAATTAACAAGTTTGACCCTACTTCTTAATTGTATTTTATTTCTTCTACAGGGTCTTGTCTGCCTTTTTCCTATTTGTAGGCTCCTATCTCAAACTTCATTGTGAATTCTGATTGTGTTTCCTCCTCAAAATTCTTAGTCAAGTCATATTGGGAATTGATCGAGTTGCGATTCTTGTTCCCAAATTTTTACTTTTAAACCTAACACTACTTAGCTTTTTTGTAAATAAAAACTACAGGTAATTATAGCTCCATTTATATTAAATAAAAGAGATGGCCTATAGAGTTATATTTGTAAACAAAACCTTTCTTCTATTTTTATAAACTGATGAAGGTTATTGTCAGGTATTTATTTCACCAGCTCTCAATCTTGTCTTCACATCCTTAACTTGAATTTTATTGAAGTTCATTAACAGTGAATTCTCAATGTTACCATTACAGTACTAACCCTTTCATGTTTAAATTATGTTCATGATTAAAATAATTTTATACTTTATGGTATTCTCCATAAGAACTAAAATCTCAAAATTGTATGGTCAAATTTACAACCATGGGCATGAAAGGGTTAAGAATCCTTAAGCTAACATGACAGGTGTGGAGGAATGTTTGTCAGTGTCCTTATGTATACATATATTAAAAACTTGTGAGTGAACTTTTGGATGCTCTTTGTTGGAAGACTTAGGGCCATTTGACTGGGTAAAAATAACACACTTTTTTCACTAAGCTCCACCTTTCAGTTTTATGTACAGTTGACCCCCATCATTCATGGGGGGTTACATTTTTGGATTTTGCTGCAAATGCTAAATTTGTGATGTGCAAACTTAAAGGGTTATGGAGAAAATAGGGTTAGGTACTTTGTCTAAAAATGCTTACCCTTTCTGCCATATTTTACCCTTCATATATACAGTATATATCATGGTACAGGAATACCCCACTTTACGATGCTTCATTTTACGAAACCCTGGGTTTACGAAATTGTATTTGCGCTAAATAAAAAATTAAATGAAGAAATATGAGACAAAAATAAAATGCGTACGTCGCGCATACCACAATCTAATATTCTGCATTACAGCAGTGCTTAGCTCGATTTTAAGACAAAAATAATATGCTTACGTCACGCATACCATACTGTACTGTACTCTATTACGTATTCTGCATTACAGCGGTGCCAAGTTAGCTCGCTTTTAGCTCACTTTGCACTGTGGCAACGCAGCTGTTGTCAGTTTATATGTGCGCTTTGACAAGAGAGTTTGTGCTTTATTCACTCTCGCGCACGCTAAGTGTTTCACTGATATTCTTTTCGTACATTGCAATTACAGTACCCATCATCAATTATGCCAAAACGAAAGAGTGATAGTAAAGACTGTGACGTTAATCAGAAGAAACGAATCCAAAAGCATGTCTACTGACGCATCTATTAATGAAAACTAAATTTGCATATGTAATGTTTTGTACTATTTCTTTGTTCATTGCTTACATTTTTATTGTATTTCTTTGTTCATTACTTTCGTTTGTATTATTTCTTTGTTCATTGCTTTCATTTCTATGTTAATAAACATTTTTTTCTGCAAAATTTGCTGTTTTATAACCTTTTTTTTTCGATTTTTTAAGAAGAAAACATAACCCAAAATATAACATTATATGTATGGGAAATAATGCTCTGCTTTACGAACACCTGCTTTACGAACGGGCGCTAGGAACGGGATAATTCGTAAAGTGGGGTATTCCTGTATATACTTTACTGAAAAAGAATGGGTTAAGAACAAAAATAGCTGTGATGAAAACAAAACCTTTTAATAAACTGTACATACCTTGTATGTACAATGATGATAAACTGTACAATAATAAACTGATAATAAACAATGATGATAAACTTGCTGCAAAGATGACAATATTGATGATGATAAAGATGAGACGATGTTTGATGGAGATAATTTTCTCTTAGATGCCATGATCAAAAAGTTAGTAAGGGCACTTTATAGTAAATAAAGTCACAAGATACACAAAACAACCTTGCACAATGCTGACAAGCGCAGAGACTGATGCTAGGCCAATGTGAGAGGTAAAATGACACCTATATTCCTACGTGGGAACTACTTTCTTTGCTGTGATCCGCAAATAGTTGAGTGCTTAGGCCACAATCTGAAAGATGTTGCCACAATAAATTAACCATGAATAAACAAATCCACAAAGAAAAAACTGTAAATGGCAAGGGTCTGCCGTATTATATGCAAAATAATAAATATACAAAGTGTTAGTGCTGTTAGGGTGAGCTTTGAAAAGTATTATGCTCCACAATGAAATTAACCTGAAGCAAGCAAGCATTATCAACTATATCAACTAAGGAAAATGAAACACTAATGTGCTTTAGCACCCAAATCTCGCATTATAATCTTAATATTACAACATATATAAATACAAAAATATTTTTGTATTATTTAGATTTCTTGTATACAAAAGCTAATAAATAGTTTTATAGCTAATGAATAAAGGGGTCAATATTCTTCATAGCGAAATATGTTTTATAACAAAAGATTTACAGAATTAGTACAGGTCACCTTACATCTAATCTTCACAAATACAAAAGCCAATCAAGTGGTCATTTGAATAGACAAGCACTAAATGCAATAAGTTCTTCTGTTTTTAATGCAAATGATTGGTAAATCAACTATGATTGAGATGCGAGAAAACTAGTGGTGTACCAATTAATTAGCATTGGCATCAGCAGTAGCAGAATCAGCCAAATTTAGCCAATTCTCTTACTAATTCTTTGAAATTTTAAAACAAAACAAAAACTATATTTATAGAAAATTGAACATACAAAAAATGGTGATAATTTATACTTATTTCAAACTGTAATTGTATAAGAATAGTTTGCATTCAAGAAAAAAGGAAAGCTTAAGTTAAGTTGCCCATAAATTTACATTTTCTCAATAAGCTAATCTAAATATTATAAACTATTGTAATCTCCTCTCTATATTAATAATAATTCTATATTAAGTTGTACTTAATAATTTATAAAGCAAACCATCTTATTATGTTGACTTTATTTTAAGTATTTTAATAAGTTTATAAACCCAAATTATATATCCATTTTTTAATTCAAATTGGCTACTAGGGACTTAAAATTTTAATGAAAATTGTTTTTGTTGTGACATTGTTGAAGATAGAAAATACAGTCAGTCCTCACTTTACAAATGTTGAATATACAAATTAACCTAAACACAGATACAAATTACTTTTGCTGGTATGAATGCTATGAATGTGCACCAAAATGCCTGAATGTGATACAACATACGTGACTCAGATATGGAGAGAAACGGGGGTGTTTTCAGAGCTTTGGACAATTCAAAGCCTAAAGCAAAGCCTAAAGCTTAAGGGCCAACTTAAATAAAATAAATAGTCCAGCTTCACAATTATTTATGTCATTGTAAATTGTAAAACCAATCTATTTATTTTACTATTTATTTTATTAATAATAAAGGTTATTTAATTCAAAATTATTAAAAAAAATCTTGTGTTGGAGAAACACTCCAATGTCACCCTCGGACTTCCTCCAGTAATCTCCCCTTCCTCCACCCTGAAGACCATTCCAATTACCCATTTGCTCTCCAATAAGCTTTAAAGTACAGTATTATTTGATGTCTTTTAATGTATTTACATTGGTGAAGGCAAAGAGCTGTCTCAGGATCTTAAAGATAGAATTACTGCCTTACATAATGATGGAAAGCCCATTAGGAAGACTTGTGAACAACTTTCTGTGCCTTTTACTTCACATGAGAGCTGTCCATGCACAGAGGTCAACTATTCTCAATCAGCTCTGCAAATTTTGTCAAGAATGGGCCAAAATCTCTTCTGGGAGAACTGGTAAACAAATCTCCTAATCATGATTTAAATTATTCAAGCTAAATGTAGTTACACACAGATATAAGCAAGATAACTTAAGAAATGTGTTTTAGCTACAAAATAAGAGATACCATATATATACTAATTTATTGTGTATCAAAGATAAAGATACTATTTGTATGTTGCCTGTAAGAAATAGGCAATGTACAAAAATAAAGATGTGTATTGAAAAGACTTTCCTCACTGCAAGATTCTTCTCTAAAGAGTAAGTTTAGAGACTAGAAAAGGAAAAAAAAGAGCTAAGCACTGTTTAGAAAACTAAATCACTACTACCTACATCTTTTATCTTGAGTGGCATCCTCTAACCAGTTTCCTTGCATAGAAACTAGGTGGCTACTAAACTAAACATTTACCCATCTTTTTTATGTCCTTTCAGTTTTGAGATCCACAAGAATCTCTAACAGAAGTCATGCCTTTGTGTAAATACCCAAAAGCATGACTTATGCTTTTTAGCATTCACTTGTACCCTGAATGGCTACTATCTGGAATCCAATGATAACACCAGTCTGCATGAAAATCAATTTCTTTATTTTGAGTTGTGATTCTGAAGCAGTTCGCTGCGCTGAATTAAAAAATGCTACCAGTTTTTTTCCTATCATCCAATGATAACACCAGTCTGCATAAAAATCGATTTCTTTATTTTGAGTTATGATTCTGAAGCAGTTCGCTGCGCTGAATTAAAAAATGCTACCAGTTTTTTTCTATCATCCACAGTTTTAAAGTTATTAGCAAAACAATTTTGGGGTGTTTTGTAATTTTTTACCTTTTTTATCTTTAATTAATTTCATTTTTTCATATTTTTCAGATAGATAATTCTAACATTACGTCTTTCAAATTTTAATAATGGCTTCTAGAGGATGTACCCATAGTCCAGACATATTTTATTATATTTGTGGTCAGTATGTTGTTGTAAAACAAAGGACAATGTAATGACCTTCCTTAAGAGAGCTTATCATGCTTATTTTGGAATTAAATTAGGAGATCAAGACAAAAGTTGGGCTCCACACAAGGTTTGTCTTATGTGTGTTGCGGCACTAAGGAATTGGAGCAAAGGTAAAAAGAAAAGTTTCCCATTTGGGATCCCTATGGTATGGCGCAAGCCTAGAAACCATACCAACAACTGCTACTTCTGTTCTTGCAATGTTAAAGGTTATAATGCAAAGAATAAAGAGAGCCTTCAATACCCAAGTCCAAAGCTGGGCACTTACGTTTTTTTTTGCGGTACTGCTACTGCGGTACTACCGCACTACCAAACCGGTACCGCATAACGCAGTACTGCAAAGGATCGCTGAAAGTACAGCCTGTACTTTCAGCGATCCTTTGCGGTACTGCGTTATGCGGTACCGGTTTGGTAGTGCGGTAGTACCGCAAAAAAAACCACAAGTGCCCAGCTTTGCCCAAGTCTTCCATCTGCAATAAGGCCGGTACATGGTCCAGAAGTTCCTATTCCCCACCCACCCAAGAGTCTGGATCAATACAATTCAGATTCTGATTCAGCTCCAAATCCAGACAATGATGATGTTTATGAACAGCCAACAGCTGACCAAGATCCTCCTAAACCATTAACCCAAGCCAAACTAAATGACTTAGTCAGGGATTTGAATCTGCCTAAGGACTCTGCAGAACTTTTGGGGTCTAGATTGCAGAACAATTTATTGGCATCTGACACATACTTCGCTTGGTACAGAAATCGTGAGAAAGACTTCGTGCCTTTTTTCGAAGAAGATGGTCCCTCGGTATTTTGCAAGGACATCACAGGATTAGTGTGCAAGCTAGGCATCGAATACCAAACCAGTGACTGGAGGTTGTTTATAGATTCCTCTAAAACCAGTCTAAAAGGAGTTACTGCACAACGGTAACAAATATGCATCAATCCCAGTGGCCCATTCTACTCATTTAAAAGAGACCTATGATAACATGAAACTGCTTCTGGAAAAAATTCAGTATCAAAATCACAGATGGATATTGTGTGGGGATCTCAGAGTCCTTTGCATGTTACTTGGGCAACAATCAAGATATACTAAGATGCCATGTTTCATCTGCAAATGGGATAGTCGAGCACGTGACCAGCACTGGAAGAGGAAAACTTGGCCTCCTAGAGAGAATCTTACCCCAGGATTAAAGAACATTTTACATGAACATCTAGTTGAACCAAATAAAATCCTCCTACCACCCTTGCACATTAAGTTAGGCTTGATGAAGCATATGTCAAAGCATTGAATAGAGAAGGTGAGTGTTTCAAGTACATTTGTTCAAAATATCCAGAGATTAGCTACGAGAAAATAAAGGAAGGTGTTTTTATAGGTCCTCAGATTAGAAAGTTATTGACAGACAATCATTTCCTGAACACAATGACCAATAAAGAAAAAGAAGCATGGCTTGGTTTCAAAGATGTTGTTGAAAACTTCTTGGGAAACTACAAAAGCCAAAATTATGAAAGACTGGTAGAAAATATGCTTAAAAAGTTTTGCGCCTTAGGCTGCAACATGAGCCTGAAAGTTCACTTCTTATTTTCGCATCTTGACCATTTTCCCAAAAATCTCAGAGATGTCAGTGAGGAGCAAGGGGAACAATTTCACCAGGACATCAAAACCATGGAAAGAAGATATCAAGGAAGATGGCATACAAATATGATGGCGGATTACTGCTGGTGTCTGCAACAAGATCAGCCTAATGCACAGCATAAGAAAACATCAAAGAAGCACCAGTTTAGTCATCATTAGTCAGATCTACCTTCGTAGTCTTAAGTCTTTGGAATAAGTCCTGAAATGTTTGCAAGTAAAGAAGGTAAATATATTTTGTTTCTTTCAGTTATTTTTTTATTCTTTCATAAACAAGCAATATGCTTGTCCAAGAGCTAGGAGCTATTTAATTCTACTTTAATTAGGTTTTACTCTTATCACCTAAAGATTTCATGCTACAAGGGGTGTTGTAATACCTCATCTGTCCCCAAATGTTAACCACCCATTGATGGAAGGGGAGAGAGTATTTTGCTGGGAACAGGACTGGTTGTTATATATATTTACCCTACATTATTATGTAAGCATTACTGTAGTCTATAACAACAAAATTTATGTATTTAACATGTGCAATCCAATGTTGGTCTCGATAAGATGGTTCACATTTGGGGATAAATGGGGGATTTATGACACTCCCTGTAGTAAGAAAACCATACGTGATAGGGAAAAACTAACTATATTTTTTAGATCAGCGCACTCAAATTATATAGAATCACCAACTAGTTTGTAAAAAATTGATCGACAAGTTTTCAAATGTGTCCTGGTGTAATTTTAAGAAGGAAAATTCCTGAAATTAGCAATGTATTCAATATAAAAATATCTAAAATCAAACTAACAAATTTTTTTAGTAAACTTTGCAAACTCTTGAGTACCTATATAACCAAAGTATTTTTAGCAGAATTTGGTTAATATTCGTTTTAATGCTTTGTTCGTTTTCGATAGGAGACATTCTATGACAATTTAACATATAAATTCGTATTCAGGACACCTTGAAACCTCAGGGAAACTGATAAAAATCAAGGAAATGTAATAATTATTTTTTATAGAAAAAAAAAAATTTAGACGTAAAAAGCAGCCATTATAGGCCATTGACCGAGTATTTAGCTCTTAAAATTTTAACGAACGTCGCTCTCTCCAGTTTTATGGGGAGACATCTCGTGGCAAAATTAGGAAATATAGGTCAAAACAACCAATTAAAACTGGTTTTTGTTTCATGTGACCTTATCCGACCAATCAGAGACGTACATTTTGAATCTCTGATAATGCATACTCATTTTTTCAGTCTCGTTTTCATTATGATTTGCAAAGGTTGTGATTTGGATTACTATCAATTAATACAAGATATTTATAAGAAAGAAGCCAGTGCTGAAGCTTTCTTTACGAGTCACTGTGTCTTACCTAGTCGTGTTATTGTTCGCCTGATCCAGCAACATATTAGGCCTGGGACTACAATCTATTCCGACGAGTGGCGTGCATATTCTCAACTTGGAAATCTAGGCTACATTCACCAGACAGTCAACCATTCACAGCGGTTCATCGAAGACACCGTTCACATTCAAAATATTGAGCGTTGTTGGAAAGACGTGAAGAGCTGGATATTACGGTCTGGCAACAAAACCCAATCCTATTCAAAGTATCTTGCATGGTACTTGTTTAACCGTGAATATCCCTCTCAACAACATCTCCACAAATTCATGTTGGTCGCCGCGGATTTGTACAGGCACCCTAACGGTGCTATTTAAGGTGAAAAAATGCAGTTTAGGTCAGGTCAGTTTAGGTCAGGTCAGTTTAGGTCAGGTCAGTTTAGGTCAGGTCAGGTCTGAACCAAAACACATTTTTCTGGTGTTTTTTGGTGTGATTTGCTCAAATCTGAACTTCGTTTCTTTGGGAAATGAGCCATTTTTGAGAAATTTTCAATTTTAAAATTTCTCAAAAATGGCTATTTCCCAAAGAAACGAAGTTCAGATTTGAACAAATCACACCACAAAACACCAGAAAATATGTTTTGGTTCAGAAAAGAGGAAAAGCACTAAAACGAATAATTACCCAGAATTTAATCCTAGCAAGTTACCCCAAGATTTTGATAAAATAATCAGAATTTGGTAAAGATTCATTCATTAGTGCACATGGACAGAACTCTATAGGCCTATTGATTTTTATACAGGGAGATAGAACAAAAAATATGAATACTTTACTCAATAGCATTTTCCTCACAAACTGATATTAATAGAGATATAAACAATTTTTGGATAGATTAAAATTAATTGAAATCGTATAGTGGTAATTATTCATTTTACCCCTGCAGGTCAATTTTGATACAAGAATAGGTTTTCCTGGTGTATTTTGGTGTGTTTTATTCAAATCTGACCTTCATTTCTTGTGCAAATGAATTATTGAATGCTTGATTAGATTAATTGAATGCCCAGTTAGGTCAACTGTACACCCTTGATTATTGGTTAGGTTGTTGTGATAGTTTCATTAGTATTAGTGAAAATATCACAATTTAACCCAACTAACAAAAATATCATGACAACCTAACCAATCATTTAAGAGGGAAAATTCCTTATCTTACTTAGCCTACACTACACCAGGCCTAACTACTAACAAACTGGCTAATAAATGAATTATTACAAAACCAGGTAAAACTTTATATTCAGACAGTGTTCAGAGACAGAGTCCATAGGGCCTTCATTAATAACCTAACCTAGCTTAACTTAACGAACGTAACACTAATCAATTTAACCTAATTTAACATATTACCAAGCTGTTATGGAGTGTCTCTCAACACTGAAGTTTTGTTCAAACCATCAATTCTGATTAACACGTTAATATACATTTAAATTCTGGTGTGTAACAAATTAAAAAATATAAAAGGTAAACCTATGTTTTAATGCAAGTGTCCAAAGTATTATAAGTAACAAAGCGGAATTATTCTCTTACAGTGCTGAAAAATCTTTATATTTTCTGTATTCATGAAGCTTCGTTTATTGAGGCACTTTCCAAGATGGAAAGAATATAAATTAGATGGGTATGAAAATGTACAATATACAAAGTTAACTTGTATTAAGACTGACGTTACCAATATCAATCAATAACGTTAGGCACTGGTCTAAATAGCAGTATAGTAGGCTTTAGTTTATTAGTATCAGATTAGCTTTTCATAGACCACCAAAATCAAAATAATGCCTGCGAAGCGACCAAGCTTGAATGCAGTATTCGGAGACCTAACATAAAACTTGTGCAAGAATTACTAAGAATTACAACCATAACCAAGTCAAAAAGACAGAACGTAGTTATAGGTTACAAAATTTTAAACGTACACTAGGCAGAGAAATGGCAAATGCATGCGACCTGCCATAAACCATAATCAGGGGGGGGATTAGCTGAAGGAAAAAGATCGACAAAAAATCCTCAGGTCTTCAAGACAATGACAAACAGATAAAAACAGCTAATGAAAAGTTAGGATAAATATGAAAGCGAGTTACAAAAGCAGAAGTACCACTAATAATTATTAAACTTTACAATTCACGTTAGGCCAGTTACAATACTGCAATCTGCATACAATGATGGTCTCATTTCAGGGAACAAATTGCTAGATATTAAGCGTAGAACTAAACTTGTTCCTGGCAGGGTTGCCAGCTAAAGTTCAAAAATGTTAAAAATGTCCCAAAAATGCTATCTATAATTCTATATCTATTAGGGAAATACATATCTTAAAATGAAACTCTCAAAGTTTCAGAGAAATCTTCGTCAGGTTTTTCGATTGATGAATCGGTGTTGCTGATGAAGTACTCAGGCGTTGTCTCCAGGATGGGGGTTCGAACCCCCCCTCCCTGCTAGGGGCTGGTACACTCGACACCTTTCCTTATTCCTTATACTGGACATCTTTCATCAATTTTTACCATGTTTTGGTTTTGCATTAGGACTAGCAATGATTAATTACGAACTAAGGTGAAACTTGAATTACTTCTCATGTAAGGGATTTTTTCCAGTTGAGCGTTCTGGCTGGGTTCTCTACACTTTATGGAAGATTTACACAAAAAGACAACCAACATTACATTGAAAAATTTGCAGTGTTTAATACCATCTTTTAAAACTCCCGCCAATATTCTGTGCCTTCTGCAGCGCCTCCTGCAGGCAGCAACACAAATTATATTGAATGTTTATAGAACCCAGCAGACCACCAGCCGCTGACCACGTGCCCTTCCACACACTCGGTTTTCAGCCGACACATCCTCGACCACCCCCGCTTCGAAAAATCCTGGACACGCCCTTGGTACTTGCTCCTGGATACACATTAGCCGATGTAAAAGGCTGGAACAGCTTAGTTGTGACCTATCTTTGCAGTATTTGATAAAATTTAGACGATTTTTTATCCTTATTATTGCCACCAGCATACCTGTATTCAGCTCGTTTCTTTGTTTTTGTGACATGCTAAAATATTCGCTCCACAATGGTATTGCTCAATAGCAGGCAATGAGCATCTAATGCAAAATGAGAACGTTCTTTGGAACATTTTTACTCCTGTAGCATTTTCTCACAATAGCACAGAATTTTGTTGGATCGTTAGGGATTTCTTTGGTGTAACTCTCGCTTTTCCAATAAATATACCTTTTTTTTTTCCTAGGGGCCATTCAAAAAATTATGTAACGCAGAAGGGGATGGTGGGGGTGTTAGGACAAGTGTTACAGTGTGTTACATGGAGGGGGGGGGTCATCTCAAGTGTTACACAACACTTGATCACCACAAATACATAAAACTGGGAAATGACAAGATATGTAATTTCAGCACGCGTCTTATGTATAATATAGCTGAGAGTAATAGATTATTATCATGCATAAAAAGGTGTTTTGAGTAAGTGATGAGCAACAAGTGTTTGGTGGAAGAGAAGTAAATTTATTGAAAATAACATTTTATAGGGCAATGTGAGTCGGGGGGGGGGGGGGTAGTGCTGGCGTTACAATTTTTTAGAGGGTGGTTGGATAGGTGTAACAATGTTATGGGGGTGGGGCATAAATTTTGGTGGAAAAAGGCGTTAGCTACATAATTTTTGAATGGCCCCATACTGTGATTCGAGCCGAGTTGTATCGAGTTGTTTTCCAACTGAAAAGGTTGGAATTGGCAGTTCACAATCTTTTTCTACATTGATTTAAACTTTCATGTGGATGTAAATATCGAAGGGCTGTAAGTCATTCACATTTTTGTTAAGCCTCGTCTTCATATGGCTAGATGCTTCCTTTAAAAATTCAAACATCCGAGTTCTATCACACGAGATTCATTAAGCGATAGCTTAGCATGTTCTAATTTTTGCGACAAAATTAATCTTTTCAAAGGCAACAGTGACGAACGCATCTACTTGCAGTTTTGCACATACTGACTGCTGGTCATATTCACATTCGTAGGCGGATCCAGAGGGGGTCCAGGGGGCTTAATTGAAGCAACGGGACTTAATTTGGAGGCCCCATACATCCTGGTTAAATTAAATAAGGTAAAACATTTGAATGCTTTTGTCCACGTTGCTTCAATTAAGCCTCTGGACCCGCTTATGTTCGTACTGCACTTTTCATCTTAACATTTATATTTGAAAGCCAGATATCACTTTTAATATTACCGGTACTAGTACTACTAACAGAGGCCAGGGCCGTTTCCTCCAATAGGCGAAACAGGCGAGTGCCTGAGGCCCCGCGGTGGTTAGGGTGCCCCATCAGCTTCGCATTTTATGTTTAAAGTTATTTATAATTTAATAATTTATTTATATTAATTTATAATTTATTTTTTTATTTTATTTTTTTATATTTAATGTTATTCGAAACTAAAAATAAAATCCTTTATTTTCTTTTAAAGAATTATTTCAGTCTGGTAATTTCATCTGATAATCTGGTTTACCATAGTTGACTAGTTGACATTATGGCATCTAAAAGAATTTATCCTTCAGGCGCTGAAAAGAAGAAATGTGAGGATGAACAACGTACATATGACAGAGGTAAGGTATTTTGCAGGTATATAGATACCTCACCAACATGTAAAATACTACAAAGACAGTTTGTAAATAATTGCCTTTGTATCAGTCTTTCATCTGTTAGCTAGGTATCTATATACATCAAAGTTGGAGTCAGTTAAAATACGAGATAGCTAGTATAGCTATTATCAGACTAATAGCCAACTATATTTTAGCCAATATGACTTATGATGTAATAGCCAGTTAAGACTTATGACAGTGGTATGTGTAATGCATGGGTACATGTTTGTGTATACAAGTATGTATATACAGATGGTCATAATTATGTGCATATTTGCATACATGTGTGTTTATGCAAGTATATATATATATATATAATATATATATATATATATATATATATATATATATATATATATATATATATATATATATGACATGGGGTAATAGTAGGTAATAGTAATAAACTATTACAGGATTTTTCAAGTAATAGATCATAATTTTTTGGCTGTAATAGTAATAGAAGGCAAAGTAATATATAATAGTCTATTACTTTTCTATTACAGTGGCAATAGACATATTGTGTGAACAAAGAACTGAAAAATGAACTAAATCTACTCTAAACTAAAATAAACATGTATGTGAACTAATATTGTGGCAAATTTTTCCTTCAATAAAGTAAAATTTATCAAGACCTACAGTCTCTGAAATTGTAATGATTTAGTTAAAACAAATATTTGTTATTTGGCTGCCGCTCACCTCATCCTGGATCCATGAGTGCAGAGCCCTCTGCCTCTCAGCCTTATCCTGGATCCATGAGTGCAGAGCCTTCTGCGCTCAGCCTCATCCTTCATCCCTGAATCCGACACAGCTACATAGCCAGCTCAATACCATCTCACACAGGGTACCCCCCCCCCCCAACGGGTCTGGTGAATCGAGATGCTGGGAATGCAGTCGGGGGTCATGAGGAGGAGTCATCTTGGACAATGATAATAAGGGGGACCGGAAGCGAGCGATCCCTCCGAGAACTGCAACCACTACAGTAGCTAATGGGTGGGTCCCTCAAGGGGTCTGGTCCGACTCAAGCGCCGGCTAGAGGGAGTCAGCCTGTGGCAAAGACTGGCAGACACGGCGGGGTATCATAGGGGCTGCCAAAACAGATCGTATGATGGCTGTACCAACGAAACCGCAAACATTTTCGTCTCGAGATGTCGACCTGATCTTACGGCCATGAGCTGCAGGCATTTGTGGAAGATAAAGTGAACCTTCAGGTTAACATGTAGGAAAATTGACTCCAGATGGACTACGTACAGTTTCTTTTCAAGTTACAGCAGTCTGTGATGATCCAGGGGTATTTATGGATCCAGCAGTATGGCCGGAACGGGTATATGTACGGTGGTTCTATGAAAAGGGAAGAAAAACACCTGAAGCCCTCTCGCAAGTGCTGGAGAGGGTAATTATGGAGAAATCATGCGTCGTACTGTGGAGAAAAATCTAGCTGGGTCTAATGCTGTAATTGCTGTGCCTGGTACGAGTGAAATTCAACATGTATCGAGTGTCCAGTGTTACCAATTGAATAAGTGGTTATCGTTCAGCGTCTTTAAAAAAAAAAAAAAAAAAAAAAAAATATTTGGCGCATTCTTAACTAAATTACTTCGTATTACTAATCATTCATTAACGAATATATTTCATTTATTGACTTTATTCATTGCTATATTACTTGACTAAACTAAGGCTAGTGCTTGTTTGTTTTCCGAATCTATTACTACACGAGGTTTCATAAGGTTGAAATTCCCTTGTTTGCCTTTTTGTTTTCAAATCTATCAGAAACGAGGTTCCTTAAGGTTCATTTTCCCTTAACACACTACCTGACCTCCCGAAGGGTCAATCACCGTGGGAAAAAAGGAATTAAGTCGGTCGAAAAACGGACAGATAAGTGCCATTTAATACTTTTTCTTTACAGATTTTTTCGGGGCTTAATTATATATTCATTTAGCATAAATTGTGTTACAAGAACCTGTTTCTGCGTTTCAAGAACATTTTTGCGTTTTCGCAGTGTGACGGTACAAAAGCACGCGGTATACCTACGTTGTAATTTATTAATTTCCAAACGCTCGTTTTTGTTTTTTGTTTTTTTAACTAATTAAAAGCATGGCACCTCCGTCAAGTACTTGCAGTCGCTGAAGGGAAATTTGCCGCTTACGCGTTTACAATGGCTAATAATAATGAACAGTTAGTTTGCAGATGGTGCTCAAGCATGGAAGTCCTGAGGAACGAGTTAGACGTGAGAGGGAGGCCAGGGTGAGGCTTCAAGAAAGCGTGATGCTCCGGACGGCAAAATTAAATCCCTTGAGACTCCAGTTACGACCCCTCCTGCCTCAGTTTCTACTAATAATATAAATAGTACTAATAGCCCCTCTCTTCCCCTAGTTCCCAACCCTTCGTTCGAGTGCGAAATGGAGCCCCATTGAGGAAAAGCAAAGATTGTCTACCAGTAATAACAAGCAATAAGTTTTCTGTTTTAGGTTTCGAAGATGCTGATGACCGGAAATACGACTCGTTGGCGATTCCATTGTTCGAGGGCAGCTCGAGGAATTCTGCGGGAGAAACCCTCGTCGTAGGCGCCGTTACTGGCTACCTGGTGCAAGGGTGGAGGATATAACTTAATAGTGTTGACCATTTTACAGACGGTACGCCGAGGACACAACGTATGTTATTCATGTCGGTACTAATAACGTTTTAAATTCTAGATCGGAAGAACTGCTGGCTAGGTACAGGGTTTATTAGAGCGACTAAAGGAGAAAACTAATAAGATTGTTTTAACAGGTTATACTTCCTCGAATTATCCAACGTAACGATTCTACAGCAAGGCGACCTATATTAACAATAACTAAAGTCTCTGCCAACAGGAGGAGTGCATTTTGCGAATTTTGGAACAGTTTCTACGGCAGGAAGGACTTGTTCCTCGAAGATGGACTTCATCTTAATGAAGTGGAGCTGCGCGTTTAGGAAAGGCTATTTCATAATACTGTCTTCTTTTCAGGCTGCCGTAACTCGAAACGGTCCCAGCGTAAATTCACAAATTTCCCCTGCGCTCGCGAAGGTGTCGCAATTACAAACAATTTGAAGTTCTATCCTAAATGCTCGTAGGCTACCAAAATAGAAATAAAACAAATGAATTTTTTCTTTAATTGCTTGTAAAGACTATGATTTAATTGCGATAAATGAATCGTGGCTTAGCACTGAAACACGTGACTTTGTAGAGGAGTCTCAAATTAAAGGTTATAGACTTTTTGCTAAAAACAGAACAGGTAGGCGAGGAGGCGGTGTTATGTTGTATATCAAAGATAATACTGCGAACGTTATAGAAGTAAAGCACTCAATTCCAGAACCGATAGATTCGACTATAGCAGAACTTAAATTAAACGATTTCAAACTTCTTGTTGCGGTTATATATAGGCTCCCTAATCAAATAGCTGATACGGACGAAGCGTTATATCGTGAACTAAAGAGAATAATCGGTAGTGAGCAGGCTTTAGTTATGGGTGACTTTAATTGCGCCAACGTGAATTACGATATAATGCAGGGAGACGCGGAAGGTAATCATTTAGTTAATTTTCTCGAGGATAGCTTTCTTATTCAAAAGGTTGGGGAACCTATGAGGTTGGACAGTATTTTAGATTTAGTAATAACTACGGATGATAGGCTAATTACTGATCTTCAAGTAATAGAACCGTTAAGCAATAGCGATCACAATATGGTAGATTTTGTCCTCTCAGTAAGTCACTCGAAACCAACTAACTCGACTAAAATTCTTAACTTCCAGCGCAGACTTTTGTAAATTTCGAAATAAATTGTCACACGTCAATTGGGAAAACGTGATGGGGAACTCCAACGCAAAACTAATGTGGGAATCGTTCGAAACAGTATTTAGGACTATAAATGAGGAATGTGTACCGTACAAAATTAAGCGTGCGAAAGTAAACAACAAGCCCTTGTGGTTTACTTCTAGAGTAGGAGACATTATAAAGAGTAGAGATAGGGCTTATAGGCAACATAAGTGCAATAAAGACAATTTGTTGTTACGAAACAATTACATATCTCTAAGGCGTGAAGCGAAAGGTGTAATAAAAAAGTTCAAGCGCGAATTTGAAATCTCCATAGCTCGTGACGGTAAAGAAAACCCCCAAGCGATTCTTTCAATACGTCAACAATAGAAATCCAGTAAAAAGTGTCTTGGGGCCGTTGAAAAATGTAAACGGAGATCTAGTTTCTGAAAACAAGGAAATGGCTACCTTGCTAAACGAATTTTTTACGTAAGTTTTTACTATAGAAGATGTAACGAATATCCCTACGGTCATAGACATAATACCTTTTGATAATGGTAATATTTTGGATAATATCATGGTTAGTGAAGGTGAAGTAATGCGCTATATTGATAAAATGAAAACGCGTAAATCACCGATTCCGGATTCCATATATCCTATACAACTAAAAGAATTTAAAGATAGCATTGTTGTGCCGTTAACAAAGATTTTTAATGCGTCTATTTCTGAGGGGTGCGTACCAGATAGTTTCAAGTTAGCAAACGTAACACCTACCTTTAAGAAAGGCGATAAAGGTGCGGCGGGAAATTATAGGCCAATCAGTTTAACGTCTGTTGTAGGTAAGCTACTGGAATCAATAATTAGGGATCGTATAGTCGAACACTTAGAAGTGCATAAACTAGTTAGAAATACGCAGCACGGTTTTAGGCGAAACAAATCTTGCTTAACTAATCTTTTAGAATTTTTCCAAAGCGTGGTTAACGTTTACGATAGACATCGGGCGGTTGATGTAGTGTATTTAGATTTTCAAAAAGCGTTTGACACCGTGCCGCACAAAAGACTCATTGAAAAAACTAAGGCTCATGGAATCAGGGGTGTAGTAATAAATTGGCTAGAAGAGTGGTTGCGAGGTAGGAAACAGAGGGTGGTCGTTGATGGAGCGGAGTCGTGTTGGGCTAATGTAGTGAGTGGCGTTCCTCAGGGTTCTGTATTGGGCCCCTTGCTTTTTCTTATATATATTAACGATTTAGATGTCGGCCTAGTAAGTACAGTTTCAAAGTTTGCGGATGACACGAAGCTGGGTGGTAGGGCGATTAATGACGAAGATATAGGTAAAATTCAGGAAGATCTGAATAAAATCGTTGATTGGTCAGTCACATGGCAAATGAGATTTAACGTTGATAAGTGCAAAATTTTGCATATAGGTTCGCGTAACGGTAATTTTGCGTATAGTATGTCAGGGAAAGATTTAACAAGCGTAGAGCAGGAAAAAGATTTAGGAGTTATAGTCACTGGTGATTTAAAAGTAGCGAAACAAAGTACAGCAGCGGTCAATAAGGCGAACAAAGTGTTAGGTTTTATAGCTCGAAATTTGAGTACAAATCGCGCGATATTATAGTTCCTCTTTATAAATCATTAGTTAGACCCCATTTGGAGTACGCGGTGCAATTTTGGAATCCGCATATGCGCAAAGATATAGACAAACTCGAAAGAGTTCAAAGACGAGCAGCTAAGATGATTCCGTCGCTTAGGTCAAAGTCGTACGAGGATAGGCTTAAGGAGTTAAAATTGACAACACTCGAGACTAGGAGGTTAAGGGGTGATCTAATCCAGGTTTTCAAAATTATGAATGGGTTCGATAACGTAGACAGAGATAGCTTTTTCGAAATATCTCAATATAATAGGACTAGAAATAACGGGTGTAAGTTGACAAGTAGAAGGTTCGAGACAGCAGTTGCCAAAAACTTTTTTACGCATAGAATAGTAAATAGCTGGAATAGTTTACCGGTAGAAATAATTAGTAGCACGTCTATAAACATGTTTAAAAATCGATTAGACGCATATGATGATAGATTGGGTATAGTTTAAGATAGTAAAATTAAGGCTTTGCGGTGATAGATCCCACAGCTCAACACAAGTGTTGTGGGATATAGGGAGGCAGCGTCTTGGGTTAGGGGATACTCTCTGTCCTTACACCCCATTTAAAGAGATTCCTCTGCCGAGCGGTGCCCCCCATAGTACTGTGAGGTATTGAAAAACTCATGATCTTCACTTGCCCCACAAACACCTTTAAATGGGAGACCCAAAATGGGTGCACACACATTTCTACATTACTGTACAGTCTTTACAGCCACACCTACACTTTTCCTCCTAAGTATATATTGTAATGTATATGGTTGTAAATTTTGACTTGGTCCACAATCGATATGGACCGTGACTTATTTTTCGTTGGCAAGGTACTAGTATTGATGGATACCGTAATGAAATTGACTGGATTCTTTGGATCTGATATATTTGCATGTCGGTTATAAATAGATATAGAGTGTAACATATTTGTGGATAGTAGTCTATTATGACTTAATCCTCTGGATCCAGAGATTCTATCTTATTTTTAAATTAGTTTTAAATCGATAATTAATTAATTTTAAATTGATAATTTAGTTTTGCAAAATTGGTCGTTGCCAATGTACAGGAAGTTTTTTTTCTTATGTTCTTGTGGTTCGGAACCCACGTAAAATTGTAGGTCCCTCTGCCACCACGGAGGACATACACAATACACAATTACGAACACAGTTAGGTAGACCAGCCATGGATCCTAGGGTCTTTGTTGGTCTGAAATATTATAACATTCAAGGTAATCTCTTATAACTGTAGAGGCCTAAGCTCAGGCAATAACAGCAAACACAAGCGGATCATAATTGATAAGCTGTTAGAGGATGCCGATATTCTCTGTTTGCAGGAAACATGGCTATGGAAACAGGACTTAAAGGACCCGAATAACCTGTCCAGTAACTTTCATGGGATAGGGGAGGCCACTAGAGATAAAGATGGTCTCCTTGTAGGCCACCCCACCTGGTCGGGTAGCTAATACTAGCTATTCTATGGAGGTTGGGGTATGGGAAATATATTAGTGAATTAAAAACTTGGTTTGAATTGGCTAACTGAAATAGAAATTTGTGTAGACAATAAAAAATTTGTAATTCTGCGTATCTATATGCCTTTTCAGGCAGTCGATAATGATGATTATTACCTCATTAAATTGGGGCAGGTCAGCAGTATTATCGACGAGTTGGATAAGACATGTGTAGCTATTATTGGTGACTTTAATGCTAATGTGCTTAATGATAATTCTTTGTTTAGCAACCACTTAAAAGCCTTCTGTGAAGATAACTTAACCCTTTCATCCATGTGTAGTCTTCCTGGTGATAGCTTTACTTATGTTAGTGATAGTTGGCACACCACCTCATGGATGGATCATTGTATTTGCATGTTCATTATACACAGTGATTCACTGGCTTACTTAGTCAGTGCTCCAGACAACTATCTCTTAATCTTCTATGGACTCTTGTATAATGTTTGTACCTGTTGAGTCTGAAATAAAGTGTTTGTTTGTTAACACACTGCTTCTAATTGCATTTAAAGTCATAAAGATCCTTTTCAAATGAGTGAAGTACCCCACATACAAAAGTAATAGTAATAGATGACCAAGTAATAGTAATAGATGAAAATTAAAGTAATTGTAATGGTCCGTTTCATGATGGGATTAAACCCCTTTTTCCTTGATGTATTCAATCCGACGTGAATGCAACGAGTTTCTTGCGTATATTGAGGTTCTGAATGTAGTAGGCTAGGTGTAAGCTGAAAACCCTAGATCCTGTCCCAAAGCTGGATCCTATCTGCTTTGTAGATAGATGGTGAGGGAAGCTATATTTTGGGGCCTCTTTGCGAGTAACCCGGTGCCCACGTTGGCTTTCCATCATGAAAAAGAAAAAACTATAGTATTTGTCATTTATCACTTATTCGAACTATAGTGGATGTAATTTCACAGAAGAGTTCCTTGTTCCATGCACGGTCTGTGTTTAACACACTAATATATATATATATATATATATATATATATATATATATATATATATAATATTATATATATATATTTTTTTTTTTTTTTTTTTTTTCTGGAGTAAGGAAGCCAGGTAGTTTTTTTTCTCCATTGGCTAAAGTCCTATAAATATGGTGGTGGTGAAGGCTTCTACAGTCTATGGATTTGGGGAATGTGAAATCTGAGCCAACAGGAAATGGTCCTCTGCGAACTAGATCTGTCTTGACTTTATTTGACAAGACAGATGGCCAATCAGCTGGATTAATTGGTCGAGCATAATCAGGATGATGAACTGTCTCTTGATCAATTGATGTTTCTCCTTCTGGTAACCCAATGGAAGAGGAAGGTGGCTGTGGTGTTTGGAACGTGTGTGTATATATGTGTGTATATATATATATATATATATATATATATATGATCAGTCTTTCCTTGTGAACAGACGTGTTTTATCGAGTGTCCAGTGTTACCATTTGAATAAGTGGTTTTCGTTGAAGTGGCTTTAAAAAAAATAGTGTTTGTGCATTCTTAACTAAATTACTTCGTGTTACTAATCATTCATTAACGAATATATTTCATTTATTGACTTTATTCATTACTATATTATTTGACTAAACCAAGGCTAGTGCACGTGGCTTGCCTTGTTTGTTTCCCGAATCTATTATTAAACGAGATTTCATAAGGTTGAAATTCCCTTGGTTTGCCGTTTTTGTTTTTCAAATCTATCAGAAAACGAGGTTTCATAAGGATCATTTTCCCTTCCTTCGAGGGATCAAGTAGTGTGTGATCACCCACCGTGGGAAAAAAGGAAAAAAGTCGGTCGAATAGAGGACAGATAAGTTTTATTAATACTTTTTCTTTTACAGATCATTCGTTGGTAGCTTAATTATATATCACTTACTATAAATTTGTGTTACAAGAACCTGTTTCTGCGTTTCAAGAACATTTTTGCGGGTTTGCCCTGGTGACGGCACAATAAGCACGCGGTATACCTACGTTGTAATTTATTAATTTCCAAACGATCGGTTTTTTTTTTTTTTTTTTAACTAATTAAGAGCATGGCACCCCCGTCAAGTACTTGCAGTCGCTGTGAAGGGAAATTTGCCGCTTACGCGTTTACAATGGCTAATAATAATGAACAGTTAGTTTGCAGGTGGTGCTCAAGCATGGAAGTCCTGAGGAACGAGTTAGAACGTGAGAGGGAGGCTAGAGTGAGGCTTGAAGAAAGCGTCACGTCATGCTCCTGACCGCAAAATTAGAATCTCTTGAGACTCCAGTTACGACCCCTCCTGCCTCAGTTTCTACTAACAATATAAATAATATTAATAGCCCTCTCTCTTCCCCTAGTTCCCAACCCTTCGTTCGAGTGCGTAATGGAGCCCCATTGAGAAATCCTAAGACTTGTCTACCAGTAATAACAAGCAATAAGTTTTCTGTTTTAGGTTTCGAAGATGCTGATGAACCGGAAATACGACTCGTTGGCGATTCCATTGTTCGAGGGCAGCTCGAGGAATTCTGCGGGAGAAACCCTCGTCGTAGGCGCCGTTACTGCTACCCTGGTGCAAGGGTGGAGGATATAACTAATAGTGTTGACCATTTTACAGACGGTACCGCCGAGGACATAACGTATGTTATTCATGTCGGTACTAATAACGTTTTAAATTCTAGATCGGAAGAACTGCTGGCTAGGTACAGGGACTTACTAGAGCGACTAAAGGAAAAAACTAATAAGATTGTTTTAACAGGTATACTTCCTCGAATTATCCAACGTAGCGATTTCTACAGCAAGGCGACCTATATCAACAATAACGTAAAGTCTCTGCCAACAGGAAGGAGTGCATTTTGCGAATTTTTGGAACAGTTTCTACGGCAGGAGGGACTTGTTCCTCGGAGATGGACATCATCTTAATGACTTTGGAGCTGCGCGTTTAGGAAGACTATTTCATAATACTGTCTCTTCTTTTCAGGCTGCCGTAACTCGAACGGTCGCAGCGTAAATTCCACAAATTTCCCCTGCGCTCGCGAAGGTGTCGCAATTACAAACAATTTGAAGGTTCTATCCTTAAATGCTCATAGCCTACGAAATAAAATAAACGATTTTTTTCTTTAATTGCTTGTAAAACTATGATTTAATTGCGATAAATGAATCGTGGCTTAGCACTGAAACACGTGACTTTGTAGGGGAGTATCAAATTAGAGGTTATAGACTTTTTGTTAAAAACAGAATAGGTAGGCGAGGAGGCGGTGTTATGTTGTATATCAAAGAACCGATAGATATATATATCCAGAACCGATAGATTCGACTATAGCAGAATTTAAATTGAACGATTTCAAACTTCTTGTTGCGGTTATATATAGGCCCCCTAATCAAACAGCTGATACGGACGAAGCGTTATATCGTGAACTAGAGAATAATAGGTAGTGAGAAGGCTTTAGTTATGGGCGACTTTAATTGCGCCAACGTGAATTACGATACAATGCAGGGAGACGCGGAAGGTAATCGTTTAGTTAATTTTCTCGAGGATAGCTTTCTTATTCAAAAGGTCGGGGAACCTATGAGGTTGGACAGTATTTTAGATTTAGTAATAACTACGAATGATAGGCTAATCACTGATCTTCAAATAATAGAACCGTTAAGCAATAGCGATCACAATATGGTAGAGTTTGTCCTCTCAGTAAGACACTCGAAACCAGCTAACTCGACTAAAATTCCTAACTTCCAGCACACAGACTTTTGTAAATTTCGAAATAAATTGTCACACGTAAATTGGGAAAACGTAATGGGGATCTCCAAAGCAAAACTAATGTGGGAATCGTTTGAAACAGTATTTAGGACTATAAATGAGGAATGTGTACCGTACAAAATTAAGCGTGCGAGAGTAAACAACAAGCCCTTGTGGTTTACTTCTAGAGTAGGAGACATTATAAAGAGTAGAGATAGGGCTTATAGGCTACATAAGTGCGATAAAGACAATTTGTGGTTACGAAACAATTACATATCTCTAAGGCGTGAAGCGAAAAGTGTAATAAAAAAGTCCAAGCGCGAATTTGAATCTCCATAGCTCGTGACGGTAAAGAAAACCCCAAGCGATTCTTTCAATACGTCAACAATAGAAATCCAGTAAAAAGTGTCTTGGGGCCGTTGAAAAATGTTAACGGAGATCTAGTTTCTGAAAACAAGAAAATGGCTACCTTGCTAAACGAATTTTTTACATCAGTTTTTACTATAGAAGATGTAACGAATATCCCTACAGTCATGGACATAATACCTTTTGATAATGGTAATATTTTGGATAATATTGTGGTTAGTAAAGGGAAGGTAATGCGCTATATTGATAAAATGAAAATGCGTAAATCACCGGGACCAGATTCCATATATCCCATACAACTAAAAGAATTAAAAGATAGCATTGTTGTGCTGCTAACAAAGATTTTTAATGCATCTATTTCTGAGGGGTGCGTACCAGATAATTTCAAGTTAGCAAACGTAACACCCATCTTTAAGAAAGGCGATAAAGGTGCGGCGGGAAATTATAGGCCAATCAGTTTAACGTCTGTTGTAGGTAAGCTACTGGAATCAATAATTAGGGATCGTATAGTCGAACACTTAGAATTGCATAACTTAGAAATACGCAGCGCGGTTTTAGGCGAAACGAATCTTGCTTAACTAATCTTTTAGAATTTTTTCAAAGCGTGATTGACGTTTACGATAGTCATTGGGCGGTTGATGTAGTGTATTTAGATTTTCAAGAAGCGTTTGACACCGTACCGCACAAAAGACTGAAAAAACTAAGGTTCATGGAATCAGGGGTGTAGTAATAAATTGGATAGAAGAGTGGTTGCGAGGTAGGAAACAGAGGGTGGTCGTTGATGGAGCGGAGTCGTGTTGGGCTAATGTAGCTTATATATATTAACGATTTAGATGTCAGCCCAGTCAGTACAGTTTTAACGTTTGCGGATGACACGAAGCTGGGTGGTAGGGCGATTAATGACGAAGATAGAGGTAAAATTCAGGAAGATCTGAATAAAATAGTTGATTGGTCAGTCACATGGCAAATGAGATTTAACATCGATGTGCAAAATTTTACATATAGGTTCGCGTAACGGTAATTTTGCATATAATATGTCAGGGACGGAGTTAACAAGCGTAGAGCAGGAAAAAGATTTAGGAGTTATAGTCACTGGTGATTTAAAAGTAGCGAAACAAAGTACAGCAGCGGTCAATAAAGCGAACAAAGTGTTAGGTTTTATAGCTCGGAATTTTGAGTACAAATCGCGCGATATTATAGTTCCTCTTTATAAATCATTAGTTAGACCCCATTTGGAGTACGGGATCCAATTTTGGAATCCGCATATGCGAAAAGATATAGACAAACTCGAAAGAGTTCAAAGACGAATAACTAAGATGATTCCGTCGCTTAGGTCAAAGTCGTACGAGGATAGGCTTAAGGAGTTAAAATTGACTACACTCGAGAGTAGGAGGCTAAGGGGTGATCTAATCCAGGTTTTCAAAATTATGAATGGGTTCGATAACGTGGACAGAGATAGCTTTTTCAAAATATCTCAATATAATAGGACTAGAAATAATTGGTGTAAGTTGACAAGTAGAAGGTTCGAGACAGCAGTTGCCAAAAACTTTTTTACGCAGCTGGAATAGTTTGCCGGTAGAAGTAATTAGTAGCACGTCTATAAACATGTTTAAAAATCGATTAGACGCATATGTTGATAGATTAGGTATAGTTTAAGGTAGTAAAATCAAGGCTTTGTGGTTCGGAACCCACGTAAAATTGTAGGTCCCCTCCGCCACCACGGAGGACATGCACAATACACAATTACGAACACAGTTAGGTAGACCAGCCATGAGTGGATCCTTGGTCTTTCTTGGTCTGAAACATTATATATATATATATATATATATATATATATATATATATATATATATATATATATATATATCTCGATGACTTCTGCAGATTTGCAAAGTAAATGTATATCTTTTCAGGGGCAATACTGAAGTATCTTTAAGGGGCGGCCTCAGCACACCCAGATCAATGTTCTACTAAGAGGAATTCACAACCACCAGTTACCCTCCTCTGCCGAGATACTGCAGGCGAAAGGATACAGATATCAGACCCGCCTGGCCCATGTTCTTCCACAACCGATCTACATGCAGGTGAGGGGACGTTCCAAACACCACAGCCACCTTCCTCTTCCATTGGGTTACCAGAAGGAGAAACATCAATTAATCAAGAGACAGCATCATCCTGATTATGCTCGACCAATTAATCCAGCTGATTGGCCATCTGTCTTGTCAAACAAAGTCAAGAAAGATCTAGTTCGCAGAGGACCACTTCATGTTGGCTCAGATTTCACATTCCCCACATCCATAGACTGTAGAAGCTTTCACCACCACCATATTTATAGGACTTTAGCAAATGGAGAAAAAGAAACGTACCTGGCTTGCTTACTCCAGAAAAAATGTAATCTACTGCTTTTGCTGTAAATTGTACTCCAAAAAAGATTACAAATTAATGACAGGAGTTTCTGACTGGTATAATGTAGGTATAATTTTTAACCATGAAAACACTTCAGCACCTACAAAACATGGCCATATGGAAAGATTTAAAATTACGCCTAAGAAAGGGGAAGACCATAGACCAAGCAGAGATGTCACTCTTGGACGCTGAGAGAAGGCGTTGGCGAAGATGTCCTGACACGCTTAGTGTGCATTATCCAATCCCTAGCAGAAAGAAACCTTGCTCTGAGGGGGTCTACCAACACACTGCACCAGCAAAATAATGGAAACTTTCTAAAAGAAGTTGAACTTCTCGTTAAATTTGACCCACTGATGAAGCAACACATTGACCACATTGAAAGTGGATCGAACAGTCATTCTACGTAGCTTGGAAATGTGATCCAAAATGAGCTCATTGCTTCCATTAGTAATAACATCCTGGATGCAATGGTGACAGAAATTAAGCAGTCCAAATATTACTCAATTATTTTGGATTGTACCCCTGACATTAGACACCAAGAGCAGGTGTCTGTTATCATTAGGCCGGTGGTAGTAAAACTAGATACTTCGCCAGAAATCAAAGAACACTTCATGAGATTTCTGATAGTTTCACAAAGTACAGATCTTGGTCTGTCTGCTCTCATTTTGAGGAGATGAATATTCCCCTTGACGACTGTAAAGGACAGTCTTACGACACGTCTAAATCCATGTTGGGAGTCCCCAAGCAGCTTGTAGGACTCCAAATGATCAACGATCCTATCAGCTATTATACTGTAAGGGTCAAATTTATTATTTGACCTTACGTAGATACTTAATTAAATGCCAAGGTCACCAGCGCCCAAATACTGGATTGGCATCCGGCACTGAGGCGCAAAAATAATTTTTAATAAAATCCAAACAACAAAAAGAGGATTATAAAATTGTCAATATGAATTTTGTATTTTATTGACAACAATTCAATTAATAAGCTATATGCAACAATTATTGGTAAATACAAAAAGGATATTTTCCCGTAACAACTAGGGTTGAACGTATATAAATGCGAAATTAAGTAATGGTACCAGTTAGCTAATATACAGGGTGTACATAAAAAGTCAGGATCTATTTTTGTGAAATAATTATTTTTTTTCTATTTTTCTTTTCAGAAGCCCTTAGAATGAATACAGAAGAGCGTGTGGCAATAGTAATTTGGCGAATCGAGGGAAAGAAATGCAATGACATCAGAGAGAAGTTTAGAAGGAGATTTCATAAGCCGGGGCCAATAGACAAGACAACACGAAAATTGGTGAACAAATTTAAACGAACGGGATCTGTAAATGATGAAGCAAGATCAGGACGACCGTGTATGTCAGATCTTACCGTGAATGCAGTACGCGGAATTATCACTGAGCCACGTACGTCCGTTCGTGCTGCATCACACAGACTCGGCCTCCCGACGTCATCTGTGCACAAAATTCTGAAAGTTAATTTGCAGGAGAAAAGCTATCATTTGCAGGTTTTACATGATTTACATGAAGATTTCCCTCGACGAAGTGCTGTGTGTGCTGATCTCGTAGAACAAATCTGGAGTGATAATTTAATGGACAACATTCTCTTTAGTGATGAAGCCACTTTCCAGACGTGTGGAAAAGTAAATCGCCATAACTGTCGAATTTGGGCAGATGAAAGACCGAATGATTTCGTCCAAAATTGGGAGAGAGACTCACCTAAAGTTAATGTCTGGATGGGTTTAACAAAATCTAAGGTTTATGGTCCTTTTTTCTTTGCTGAAGCTACAGTTACGGGGCTTATTTATCTGGACATGTTGCAGCAATTCCTTGAACCTCAGCTGATTGGGGATAGGATTGTTAGTACCGTCGTCTATCAACATGATGGTGCTCCTTGTCACTATGCCAAAATTGTTCAGGATTATCTAAATGGACGTTTTTCAAATCGCTGGATCGGACGCGGAAGCAACAGACCTTGGCCAGCGAGATCACCAGATTTAACCCCTTTAGATTTCTTTGCATGGGGCTTTATCAAATCGCACGTCTATCAGACGAAGATTACGAGTCTTGAAAACTTAGTACACGTATACGAACTGCTGCAGATAACATAACCCCGCAAATGCTCCAGAATGTGTTTAGAAATGCTGCGGAACGATTTGAGCTGTGCAGGGATACTGATGGTGTCACGTCGAATCCTACTCTTAATTATTTAATAAATGTTACCACTTTATCATTTTATGATTGAATTCCATATAATTTCCAAGTGCTTCACAAAAATAGATCCTGACTTTATGTACACCCTGTATAACAATCTGTAACTAATACTAATATGTAACCAATACTAATAGCCACAATGACAACCTCGTCTGCAAAGAGAGAGACAAGAATACTGTAAGTGATATTCCAGAAAAAAAATGGTACATAATAAAAATGACAAAAATGGATAATTAAAATATACATAGGCTACATAGGCCCAGTAACCTGCGGATGATAAATTACAGTTAATCCTCATTATGGAATGCTAAGTTGAACAGGGAAACTGTAAGAGTCCAGTTTTATTTATTTAGACCTTTACAAGTTTACGTAGATAATTAACTATATGCCAGGGTCACCAGCGCCCAAGTACTAGATTGGCATCCGGCACTGCGGCGCAAAGTTAATTTTAATAAAAGAAGGGAAGGACTGATTATTAAATCAATATGAATTTTTATATTTTATTGACAACAATTAATGAGTATATGCAAAGGGGATTTTTACCCGTAACAACTTTGATGGACTTATAATGGCGAGATTAAATAATGGCCCGTTTGGCTAATATATAACAGTCTGCAAATAATACTGATTATAATAAGGAATATGCAATAATACTAATAATAATAATAGCAATAATACTAATAGCAATAATAGCAATAATAACAATAATAACTAAAAGATAATAATAATAACAAAGATAATAGCCACAATGACAACCTTGTCTGCAAAGAGACAGACAAGAATACTGTAAGTAATATTTCGGAGAAAAAGAATAATAAAAATGGCAAAAATTAATAATCAATATACATATGCTTTATAGGCCCAGTAACCTGTGGATGATAAATTACAGTTAATTCTCATTATGGGATTGTGTTAAGTTGAATGGGAAACTAAGGAAGTATGTAGGCTACAAATGATTAGTAGGCCATAAATGACTTGAAACATAATAGGCTTATAAAGTAAAGTAAAATATACTAAGAAATTTAATAGGCAGGCCTTTGCCTCTTCAACATATTGAGCTGAGGTTAATCTAAAACAAAGACTATGGTAGGCCTCAGTTAGGCTAGTTACAATTTGGCTTTAGCCTAGACCTAACTTAGCCTAAGTAATTTATTATATGAATCTTACATTACTATTTGTAGTATGAATCTTAGTACTAATTGCAAACGGTATAAGGCGTTAGTATCTGCAGTATGCGGTATTGCATACAGATATGAAATAGTAAAGAATAAATATTATAAATACAAAACATACCACAAAGGAACTTTGCTTGCTGGCGGGGTGATTTCGAATAATAATGGTTTTTTTTGGCGTCCTTTGTGTTGTCGTTGCACACAAGTTTGTTTTTACTTAATAATTTTACCAACCAGCCAAAATAATCCTTAAAAGCCCATTCATGTCTAGTCACACCACACTGAATTCTTAAGAATTAAATTTGATCACTGGACATATTTAACTTGTATTTATTTATTTATTTATTTATATTTAAATATTTCACTCATGCCAATTTGTGGCAGTTTTCACTAATAAAGAATACTCTTGTGGTGCAAGGCACTACAAGTACTGCCCCCCAAAAACATGGTTGTCAGGGGTAAAAAAAAAACACTTAAATGTCAAAACGCACTGGCTTACGAATGACTCTTCCAGAACGAGTCGTTGTTTGCTTTTGGATGGCAATATCCTGCAGCACTGGTTCTGAAGGCATGGATGGTGCTACAGGTGCAGTAGGGACATTGGGGGAAGGGGATTCTTGGTGCCTGTGCGATGGAGCCACTGGCTGGTTCAAAGACAGTTGGTTGCGATAATGAAGGAGAATTGGAAGAGGGATGATAGATTGTTGTACCCTCGGATGAGGTGGTGGTACATAGGATTTAGGAAGGGTAGATTGCTGTACCTGTATATGAGATGAAGGTACAGAAGATTGAGGAGGGATAGGTTGCTGTACCTGTATTTGAGGTGGAGGTACAGAAGTTGAGGAGGATAGTTGCTGTACCTGTATTTGAGGTGGAGGTACAGAAGATTGAGGGAGGATAGGATCTTTTGTTGGAGAAAAATCAAGGTATGCTGGTTTCAAGCGGTCCACAGAAACAGTTTCACGCTTGCCCACCTTGTCAATGATGAAAGTTTTGGGTTTACGGTCTAGCACAAGGAAGGGACCATCATAGGGGCAGTGAAGAGGGTAGCGGTGAGCATCATGTCTCAAGAAAACATGTGTGCAAGTTTGTAAATCAGGGGAAACGAAGGTAGTTTGTGAAGTGGAAGTTCTAGGTGCTGTGGGACGAATTTGCTTCATAACAGAGCGTAATGTCTTAACATACGAAGCAGGATCACATGCGGGGTTAATGGGTGTAGGTGTGAAAAATTCTCCGGGTAACCGGAGTGTGGTACCGTAAACTAATTCTGCTGCAGAGCATGCAAGATCAGTCTTCAGAGCAGTACGAATTCCGAGTAGGATTAGGGTAGCCTGTCCACCCATGTAGTAGATGGATCAGTGGCTCGCAAGGAACTTTTAAGTTGACGATGGAAGCGTTCTATCACCCCATTGGATTGCGGGTGATAGCTTGTTGTTCTGATGCGCTCAGTCCCAAGAAGGAGCATGAGTTCCTTCCATAAGGCCGATTCAAACTGGGCACCTCTGTCTGTGCAAATGGTTGCAGGTATTCCAAAACGGGAAACCCAACATGAAACAAAGGCGTGAGCTACTGCAGAAGCAGTACAAGAAGTCAAAGGAACAGCTTCTGGCCATCTTGTGAACCTATCAATGACAGTGAGAAGATAGGTATAACCTCGAGAAGAATAGAGGGGGCCGACTATGTCTAGGTGTATGGCCTCAAAACGAGCCTTTGGCAAAGGAAAGGTACCAATTTCTGACTTTGTGTGTCGGTGAACTTTGGCACGCTGACATTGAAGGCAAGATCGAGTCCAATTGCGGATATCTTTGTGCATACTTGGCCATACAAACCTAGCTGCAATTAATTTTTGGGTGGCCTTAATTCCCGGGTGAGAAAGGGAATGGAGTTTAGCAAAAACAGCGCAGTCGAGACGTCACATAAAATTAGTAAGTCTGACTTGGGTTCAACTGGTAAAGAGCGGACTTGCAATGAAGTGGGTGAATTAATAAGAGTTTGGAGGTCTGTATCCGTGGACTGAGCCTTAGCCATCTCTGAAAGGTTGATGTGAGAGTGTCCAGGGTCAGAAATTGCTGAGATGCGAGACAGCGCATCCGGCACAACATTCAAAGAACCTGAAATGTGTCGAATGTCTGAAGTAAATTGAAGAATAAAATCAAGGTATCTTCGCTCATTAGGAGCATGAGAGTCTGATTGAGAATGGAGAGCAAATATTAACGGACGATGATCCGTAAAAATGCTAAAGTCACGTCCTTCCAGGAATGACCTGAAATGACGGATGGAGAGGTATATCGCCAGCAACTCTCGACCGAAAGTGCTGTACCTCATTTGTGAAGGTGAGAGCTTGCGTGAAAAGAATGCGAGAGGTTCCCAAACGCCTGAAACAAGCTGCTGGAGCACTCCTGACACGGCAACGTCAGAGGCATCAGTGGCTAAGTTCAGAGGAGCGTCTGGTTGAGGGTGAACAAGGCATGTAGCTCGTGCTATAGCCTCTTTTGCTTGTGAAAAAGCGTTGGTAGCTTCGGGGTTCCACAGAACTGCAGTGGATCTGCCCCTTTTTGATTGGCGAAGAAGAGAGGTTATGGGTGCAAGAATGTTTGCACACTGAGGAATGAAGCGATGGTAGAAGTTTACCATCCCTAAAAAGCGGCGAAGTTGCTTTTGAGTTTGCGGTTGTGGGAAAGACCTTATGACAGATACTTTATTTTCGAGAGGAGAAATGCCCTTCGAAGTAACTTTGTGTCCTAAGAAGGTGAGTTCATCTACAGCAAAGACACATTTTTCAGGGTTTAGCAATACACCATATTCTGCCAACCGAGAAAAAACTAAGCGTAAATGTTGAATATGTTCTGAGGGAGAAGAACTTGCGATGAGAATGTCATCGACATATGTGAAAGTGAAGGAGAGACCTCTCAACACTTCATCAATGAAGCGTTGAAAAGTTTGGGCCGCATTACGCAGTCCGTATGGCATTTTTGTCATTTCAAATAACCCAAAAGGGGTTGTTATAGCAGTTTTATGTACATCATCAGGGTGTACAGGAATTTGATGAAAGGCTCGCACCAAGTCAAGGCGTGAAAATACTGTGGTGCCATGGAGAGCAGAAGTAAAATCGTGTAAGTGAGGAAGGGGATAGCGATCTGGAATCGTGTTGTCATTCAAAGCACGATAATCTCCACATGGACGCCAGTCTCCAGGTGTAGGTTTTGGGACCATGTGTAAAGCAGAGGCATACGGGCTACTTGAAGGCCGTATAATACCGAGTTCAAGCATGTGTTCAAACTCTCGTCTCACAATTGCAAGACGATCTGGAGCTAAGCGACGTGGGCGGGTGAAAACAGGTGAGCCTACCGTATCAATACGGTGGACAACAGTGTGTTTAATAGGGGTATCCTTAGAACAGGGTTGAGTAAGTGAAGAAAATTCATTTAGGAGCTGCTCTATAGCAGGTGAGCACTGTGGCAGAGAACTTGCCAATAATGAAGAGGGGTGCACGGTAGGAGAACCAATTACTGAAAGATATGTGACATTATCAATTAATTGTGCTCTACGAACATCACTAATAAATCATTAGCAGAAAGAAAATCAGAGCCTAACATTGGAGTATATACATCCGCGACAAGAAATATCCAGCGGAAAACACGTCTAAGTCCAAGAGAAACTGAAATAGAACGATGTCCATAAGTGTGAATAGATGAAGAATTAGCTGCACGTAAAATGAAAGGAGAAGGTCCGTTTGCACGGTCTGCGGCTGTTGCAGGAATAACACTGTATTGAGCTCCAGTGTCAATAAGGAATGCATAGCCTGAAAGTGGATCATGCAAGGTGAATGTTGGACCAGGTGGTGCAGTAGTTTGTGAATCATTAAATTTTTGTGGAAGAAGGTTAGTATTGCTGTGGGAAGGAGTTTGTGTTGTATTTGGAGAATTAGTTGGGGGTATTAAATTAGCTGTGGTTGAATAAGTAGGTTGCGATTCTTTAACTTTACTTGCGTACGTAGGTGTTGGTTTGACAGTGTTAAATGAGGTAGTGGTAGGGTTAGTTGAAGTAAGGATAGGAGGAGAGGCTTGAGAGGCTGTAGCGTCAGACGCCTGTGACACCAGCCTGGTTAGTTTAAAGGAGGGTTAGGAGTCCATGGGCAAGGTGTGAGACAGCGCGTTGCACGATCTTTAAACTTTTCATGATACCAGCAAGGAGGGGTATGAACAGTAGACTGTGGTAAGGAAATAGGTTGAGAATGGGGCTGAGTAGTGGGGATTGAGGATTGAGGATGAGGTAAGGCTAATAGATTTGGATTAGGAGCAACCAACTGACCTGTTTGCGGTGGCTGTGGTTGTAGGAGAACGAGGCGTTGTCCAGGTTCATATTGGGAGGCTCTAATTGGACCAGAGGGTCGTCCTTGTCTTGAAGAACTTCTCTCTCGTTCCCTGTTGTTAGCTAGCTCTATTCGGAGAGCTTTAAATTCTTCTTTAAGTGTTCGTAGAATTTCATTGGATACTTTAAGACCTTGTGCAGCCGGACTCAGATTGTCGTCCTGCGTGGCACAGATTTGGGGGTGATGGGTGTGGTTATCTACTTGGCCAAGGTGGATTTCAATCATCATCTTATCAGCTGTTTTGGCCATTGTGAGGAGGTCTGTATCATCTGGCATACAACGGAGCATTGGCCGTAGGGCAGTAGGGAGACCATTGAGGAAGCGGCGTCGCATTAAGGGTGAGTTTTTATCGTCTTCATTGGTCTGTCCAGCCAGGTCTTGCAGATGTCTCAGGAAGGCTGTTGGCGTTTGATCCCCAAGAACTTGGTCCTTGAGTAGAGCATTGAGTCGCTCTTCTTCTGATTGGCCGAGTCTCCTGACTAACTCGCTGAGGAGGCTCTCAAAAGCTTGGTCAGACGGAGGCAATAGAGTTACATCCCGCACTACTTTGTATACTTGTGTAGGCAGGAGGTTCTTTGTGACAGGAACTTGGTTCGTGGGTCCGTAACTCCTTTTATCTCAAATAATCCCGCAGTTGACTCACAAAGATTCCAGGCTCTTCAGCGGTGAATTGTGGAGTGGTAGGCTGATACATTGTGAGAAAGTCCGTTATAGGTGGTGAATTTGGAGTACCACCATTGGATGACCCTAGGTTGTTATTGGTCATTGTGGCTATTATTTGTTACAAGGTACTAAAAAAAATTTAAAATGTGTCACAAACTGACAAGATTTCAACAAATGTTGTTGAATGTAAATAATGGCTTCAGGTAAGCTTGGTTGAGTATGAGACTCAATTTGAGTTATGAATGCCAATAACAAAAAGTTACGTGAAAATTTTTTTTTTTTTTTTTTTTTTTTTTATGATGTAGCCCAATATTAGCAGAAAAATAGTCTGCGTATAGGCTGTTTACAAATATAAGTAAAAAAATTTTTTTATGATGTAGCCCAATATTAGCAGAAAAATAGTCTGCGTATAGGCTGTTTACAAAATATAAGTAAAAAATTTTTTTATGATGTAGCCCAATATTAGCAGAAAAATAGTCTGCGTATAGGCTGTTTACAAATATAAGTAAAAAATTTTTTTATGATGTAGCCCAATATTAGCAGAAAAATAGTCTGCGTATAGGCTGTTTGCAAAATATAAGTAAATTTGCATAAAAAAACTTTAGAAAATGCTGAATTTATAAAAAGGCAAAATAAAAGGAATATATTTTGCAATAGAATACACTTCCAGTACAGGTGAGTGCTTTGTACTAGTGAATTTAATAAAATTATAGATGCAGACTGAATATATTGACAAAAATTGAGAAAAAACTTTTAGAAATTTTTTTTTTTGCATAAATTACGGTGTTTGGTCACTCCAGGAGGTCCAATTGTAAGAGTCCTTTTTTTATTTAGACCTTTACAAGTTTACGTAGATAATTAACTATATGCCAGGGTCACCAGCGCCCAAGTACTAGATTGGCATCCGGCACTGCGGCGCAAAGTTAATTTTAATAAAAGAAGGGAAGGACTGATTATTAAATCAATATGAATTTTTATATTTTATTGACAACAATTAATGAGTATATGCAAAGGGGATTTTTACCCGTAACAACTTTGATGGACTTATAATGGTGAGATTAAATAATGGCCCGTTTGGCTAATATATAACAGTCTGCAAATAATACTGATTATAATAATATGCAATAATACTAATAATATAATAGAATATATAATAATAATACAATATAATAATAACTAAAAGATAATAAATAACAAAGATAATAGCCACAATGACAACCTTGTCTGCAAAGAGAGACAAGAATACTGTAAGTATATTTCGGAGAAAAAGAATAATAAAATGGCAATAATTAATAATTAAAATACATATAGGTTATATAGGCCCCAGTAACCTGTGGATGATAAATTACAGTTAATTCTGGTTATGGGATTGTGTTAAGTTGAATGGGAAGACTAAAGGAAATATGTAGGCTACAAATGATTAGTAGGCCATCTGCTAAGAAAATAACTGAAACATAATAGGCTTATAAAGTAAAAATATACTAAGAAATTTAATAGGCAGGCCTTTGCCTCTTCAACATATTGAGCTGAGGTTAATCTAAAACAAAGACTATGGTAGGCCTCAGTTAGGCTAGTTACAATTTGGCTTTAGCCTAGACCTAACTTAGCCTAAGTAATTTATTATATGAATCTTACATTACTATTTGTAGTATGAATCTTAGTACTAATTGCAAACGGTATAAGGCGTTAGTATCTGCAGTATGCGGTATTGCATACAGATATGAAATAGTAAAGAATAAATATTATAATACAAAACATACCACAAAGGAACTTTGCTTGCTGGCGGGGTGATTTCGAATATAATGGTTTTTTTTGGCGTCCTTTGTGTTGTCGTTGCACACAAGTTTGTTTTTACTTAATAATTTTACCAACCAGCCAAAATAATCCTTAAAAGCCCATTCATGTCTAGTCACACCACACTGAATTCTTAAGAATTAAATTCGATCACTGGACATATCTAACTTGTATTCATTTATTTATTTATTTATATTTAAATACTTCACCCATGCCAACTTGTGGCAGCTTTCACTAACAAAGAATACTCTTGTGGTGCAAGGCACTACAAAACTATCTAAGAAAGTATGTAGGCCACAAATGATTAGTAGGCCATCTGCTAAGAAAATAACATGAAACATAATAGGCTTATAAAGTAAAGTATACTAAGAAAATTAATGAGCAGGCCTATGCCTCTTCAATATAGTAGGCTGAGGTTAGTTATCTAAAACAAAGGCTACGGTAGGCCTCAGCTAGGCTAGAGTAAATTACAATTTGACTTTCCCATAGATAGGCCTAGCTTAGTCTAAGATAATTTACAGTATGAATCTTTCAGTAATAATCACAAACAGTATAAAGCTTGCTAATGTCTTATTATTTATTGCTATTTACTATTTAGAATACAGCATAAGCTCCTTAAGGCAGCACTAAGAAATTATATGCTAGGCTAGACCAGTGTAGCCTAGGGCAGTACAATTGCAATGCTACGCTAATCAGTTGTGTGGTTTGATTGTTGCCAATTTGCAAAAATTGAAACCACAGTATGCGGCATTGCATACAGATATGCAATAGTAAAAAATATTATGAGCTCGGTACATTGGAAATACACGAAACATACCGTGGAGAAGGTTTGCTTACTTGCTTGCGTGCGTGCTTTTTGATTGTATATGATGGCGGGAAACTTGGCGTCCCTTGTGTTGTCGTTGCCAATACGTTTTTTCGCTCAACGATTTTACTAACAAACTAAAAGAATCCTTAAAAGTAAACTCAAATCTAGTCACACCATGCCTCAAAATTTGCGTTGTTTGAAAGGCACAAAATATATTTTTATATTTGCTTCGAACTTCTTTAATAATTGCACTTTAATTTTTACTTAAATTTCTATTCATTGGGTGCTTAAGAATAAAAATTAATCATTGGACATGTTTAACTGGACATTTAATTTGTATTTAAGTATTTAGATTTAAATATTTCATTTCATTCGTGCCAATTTGTGCCAAATTTTTCATTAATAAAAGATAATCCTGTGGTGCAAGACACTACAATACCCTCTAATAATTTACCTACAACGACTGTCGCGGTACACCGAACACTATTCAGGCCAGCACCTTCGTGCCTGACGCCTGGCTCGGGGATGACGCGGGTGTCCTCCCTGGTGAACACTCCCGCAAAGTACTCATTCAGCACATTAACGATGTCCGCGTCGGAGGTCCGCAGCGCGCCGCTGGGGCCCTTTAACGGGCTTATTATGCTTCTAATGGGCTTTCTCCTATTAACATAACTGAAGAACTCCTTAGGGTTCCCCTTGCAGAGGCTTACCACCCGGAATTGTTCGTTACGTTTAGCTAGCCTAACCTTCGCCTTTACTTCCCTGCACAGACGGACATACGCTTCAGTGTTCTCATGGGAACGATTAGCCTTCGCCCTCCTATACGCAGCTTTCCTATTTCGGATAGCTGAAGCGATGTCACGACTGAACCACTTAGGCTGCGTTGAAGCAGGGGTGACCGGTTTTGAGGGTATGGCAGCAGACTGCAGCACCATAAACTCGTCCCTGAATGCACCCCACACTCCCTCAACATCCCCGCCGACCTCTAACCCCATCTCATTTACGCTATCCCGGAAGCCAACAAAGTCCGCCCGCCATAGATCGAGCTTACTGCCTCTCGAGTTACTACGCTTCACCCGAGGGACGCAGACACAGAACCTAATCGGACCGTGATCGCTCTCGCCCAACGATTCGTCAACGGTGAGGCCAGTGACGAGGTTGTCTTCGGTCGTGAATACAGTCTAGAACAGTGGTTCTTAACCTTTTTACTACCATGCCCCCTCTAGGAATTGGTCCTTCCCTCCACGCCCCCCTTCAATCAAAATAACATTCTCAATAACTTCTCAATATTAGCCCATGCTCTCGTTAAGAGAATAACAAATACAATTAGAGAAATTCCTGTTTCTAGGGGGGCGCGCCCCCCCGGTTAAGAACCACTGGTCTAGAACGTTTTCGCCTCGTGTAGGCCCATTGACCTACTGAGTCAGGAAGTTCTCATCAACAAAGTCTCCTCCCTTCGGCATCATCAGTCCTGTGTTCCCAGTTTATGCCGCGACAGTTGAAGTTTCCTAAAACTACACACACTAGGATGTATCATGCTCATTGAAGCGCGAATTTCAAGATTGGCAGTATGTATTCCCAGTGGTGTAGTGCTGTGGGAATGCGTGGGAACGGCGTTCCCTTACTTTTTTTGGTAGACGGAACGGCGTTCCCTCATTATTTCAAATAAATCCGAACTTACAAATCTCTAACGTCATGAAATTTTAATTCCCACCCCTAGAAGAAATATGAGAAAGAATCATTAACTGCTTCATTTCTTTTAGCTTCGACTGAGGCAATGCTAGCCTATAAGATATGGTGAACAGTCACCACGGCGTACCAGTTGTTAACTTTTTTTCAGTTAATCATTCCAGTTGTTAGCTATTTTTATTGATCGTACGGATGTCATATATCTAAATGACACTGGAAATACTGCATCTTCAACCTTGGAATATATCCTAATATCCAGTGCATATGACCTCAAATATCCCTGAAATTGGTCAGATTTCAAAAGATTTTCCGGGGGGGCTTACATTGCCCCCGGACCCCCAGCTGTATGGCTCGCCGCGCTCGCCATTGTCCCCCCCGCATCTGAGTAAAACTTTCAAAATGCGTTCCCTCACTTCTTTATTTAGCACTACACCACTGTGTATTCCTATGTAAAATTAAATTTTAGGAGGGGTTTTTTCTTGAACTTTTGCTAAAATCATGTTTGTGTTCAAATTTTCATTTTTCGTTTCTGGTTATATACAGAACAGCTGTGCAGTACATACACTGTAGTACAAATGTAACAGACCCGTTCTTACCAAACAAAACCATTGTAACGGCTGTTATAGGCTACTAGAGTTTCACTGTGATATTTTCTGTTTCAGATACAAGCTTGGTGAAGATTGTGTAGCCACCATGGCTAAGCAAGGACGAAAGACCAGAAAAAGTTCTGGTTCAAAGCTGAGTGAGCTGGTGTCCAGGCAAGCAGTTATTTTCCACAGAAGTTCCAACTGGAGAGCTGTGTTTCGAGAGGGAATCCTCCTCCAGGAAGAGAAGCTGCTTCTGAATGATATGAAGAGAGCTCAGTACTCTCTGCAAGATTTGGCTAAGGACTTGGCATCACTGGTACTGGCACATTGGCGCAAAAGCAATGTTCACTCCTCCTGTGATCATTCAAGAGAGATCCATTGCCAGGAAGATTCTTGTCAGGTGGAATGAAATGATTGACCTAGTGAATGGCAGAGTGAAGGCTGCAAAGAGAGAGAAGAGAATATCTGACTTGATACATTGTTGACATAACCTGCAGACATGATATCACTGTCTGTGGAACTGAAGCATCTGGCTGCTCTGGCTCTGCTGCTAGAGTTCATGTCAACTGTGACTGTCCTCTGCCTCAGAAGATTCCAAAGCTAGAGCTAGAGTGGCTCCATTACCAGAGGATCAAAACCTCAAAGTTTCTGGCTTCCAGATGGCATCTGTTGATGTGAAGGAAACAGTGAGCAGGTGAAGGCTGCTAAGAGGAAGGAGAAGAACAGAAGGGCAGCTGAGAAGAGAAACAGAAAAGAGGAAGAAGAAAAGGAGCTACTGCTTAGAGCTGATGATGGTGATGATGATGATGATGAGGACTTCCTTGCAAGAGTCTCCAGGCAGAGCAGCTCCTACTGCTGACACAGATTTTTCCAGTACTGCACCAGGCACAAGCTCCAGTGCCAACACTGGCAAAGTGGCCACCTCTCCAGGAGGAACTACATGGATATCTCAAGCACTGCTGCGGCTGCAGTCAGGTTCAAGGTGGCAAACACTCGTGCAGCAGCCATTGCAACTGGTTTCTTGCAAGATCTCATCAAAGCTGGCCATCTATCTGCTGATAAGGCATATCTAGCTGTTGACAGGGTGAAGATATGGAGGGGTAAGGAGTCTGTAATAGGTGCCTCGGTGGAGGCCCTGGAGAAAAGGACAGAAGGAGAGGAGATCAAGGGAATTTTCTTTGATGGAAAACAAGATAAGAAGACAAGATCATGAGGTACAAATGAAGAAACTGGCCGCTTCCATCCTGATATTACAACTGAAGAGCACTATAGTGTTACCTGGGAACCTGAGGGGAAGTATCTCTTCCATTGTACACCAGAAGAACCTGAAGGAAATGAGAAACCTGCACTGAAGATAGCTCAGGCTCTGTTTGAGTGGATTAGTGCTCATGGTGCCAAATATACTATTGTGGTCCTTGGGGTAACTCCACCAACCAAACAGGACCTGATGGAGGAGCCATCACTCACTTGGAGAGACTGCTAGGTCACAAGTGTCACTGGCTGATATGCCAGTTGCATATTAATGAACTCATCTCAGGCACATGGTCCCTAACACGCACAAGTCTGGGTTCAGTGGCCCAATAGGAAAACTTTTGGAGAAGATCAATGACATACCTGTCAATTTTAGCTTCAAGGCTCTGCCAAGAGGAGATATAATTGAACTGCCAGAAGCATTGTACAGAACCTTAGCACTGACCAGAAGAACTGCTACCTACTGATCAAAGCTCTCAAGACAGGAGATTTGAGCAAGGAAGTTGCTGGTCTGAAGTGTGGCCCACTGAATCAGTCACGCTGGCTGGCTACAGGTGATGCTCTGTTATGCTGTGGATGCGGCGGCATGGTCTGAAGAGGGTGTGTTGAAGAAGCTGGAGGTGCTGCTGAAGTTTTGCATGGACTTCTACTTTAAGATGTATTTTGAGATCAAGGTGGCATCACATGAAGTATGGACCTCACCATATTGTGACTGACCGCTGGGACTGCTGAGAAAGCCAGACCTCTGAAGTCAGGAACATAATCACTCATGTGATAGTTCGTGGAGCATATCATGCTCACAGTGAGAGCCTCATTGCCTCTCTCCTGTGCAGTGAGGATGAGGAGGAGAGGGCATGGGTGGTTGAGATGATCAAGAATCAGAGGTAAGTCTGAGTATGGAGATATGAGTCTGAGAACTCATAGAATCCCTAAACTGAATTTGATGCTACTTCTCCAATTGCTCTGATTATTGGGATAAGGAGAAACTGTATGAGCCACTCTTCACTTGTAAGATGTCAACAGAAGTTGAGGAGCTTCTCAGGTCTCCACTTGAAGTTGAGAACTTCTCAGTTCACACTCAAAGCTGTGAAAAAGCATCCAGGAAGTTTCAGCTGCAGCTCATGCAGTGTATGGGCGAGAGAGAAGAAATGGTTTTTGTTCGTGCTAGGATCGATCACAGAGAATTGTTGCCAGTTTTCAAGTCAAAGCAAGACATTATGAACATGTTTTAGATCTCTACAAGACCTGCTAGACAAATCAATGCTTTCAGAAGAAAAATCTCAAAACATTCAGTTGACCAGCGTATTATTACAAGCTAGGGGTGGAGGAGGGACTTATACAAATATTAAAGAAGAATTACAATTGCAAAAAAAAGGTTGAACGTCACAGCAGCTTGCGGAAAGGTTGGGGCAGCTGCCATCACACTCAGTGATGCCGAAAATAAAATAAATAAAAATTGGTGGAGGCGTTTCTAAAAAAACAAAATGCAAGACCAAGAAAGAACAACAAAAAGATTCTGCCTGATGAGAACAGCCGCGAAATGCGGTGTATAGGAGACTAAAAATCATACAATTCCTTAGTTTTGGGCCATTTTGGGTGATTTTAGTTAGTTATGAACCACTTTGGCTGATCTTAAATGGGTCCAAGCCTGCCCCTAGAAATGCTTGAGAGAGTATGTGAACAATATGGAACATATGGAGGTCGTTTGAGGCTACAGAGTCTGAAATTGGCAAAAAATCTCATTTTTCGACAAAAAAGTGCGATTTTGAACACTTAAATGCGATTTTTCGCAAAAGTTGCAGAAGACGAACCCCTCTTAAAATTCGATTTTACATAGGAATACATACTGCCAATCTTGAAATTCCAAGTTTTTCAATATTCGACCTGAGCATGATACACCCTAACACACACCCTGTCCCCTAGCAGGCTACGGAGTTCGGTGTACAGGGCTGTATCCTCCTCGAGGAGGAGATGCGGAAGTCTGTCCACCAAGATTAACCTATAGTTCGTCCCTCCCAGGGATCTCGAACTCCCCAACATAGTCCCTACGATCAGTATGAATCCAGGACTCGGTAATAGCAAGATATCCTGGTATTCTGATGTTAAGAGCGCCCGTAGCTCGCAAAACTGAGAGACAGAGACTGAGACTTTTTCATTTTTTAAAGAATATGCCTATAACTAGAATTGCATACAATAAGTCAAATTTTCATTGAACGTTAGTGTTTCTTTTGTTGTAATTTTTTAAACGTACTTAACACTGCACACTTCGAACAAAAACATTTTTAAAAACATTTCACTCAATAAATACAAAGATCGTTTCGAATTCAATCCCTATCATATCCTTCAGAAATTTTGCCTCCACTTTTTTGAAGCGAAATCATCGATAATCTCGTCATACGACAATTGTCGGCCAACCTTATGATTAATACTTATTATGGCCAGTCCACTGAGGCGATCCCGTCCCATTGACGACCTTAGGTAGTTCTTAATGAACTTCAGCTTGGAAAAGCTTCTCTCTGCTGAAGCCACTGTCACAAGCGATCCGAAGTGCAATCCAAAGATTTGGGAACAGTTCCTTCAGCTGCTTTTTCTGAATGAAAGAGAGAAGCTCTATTGCCGTCATGTTTGAAGGTAAACTTGGTAAGTTTTTAACTTCAAGAGCTAGTTCCTTCCCGTCAATGTCAGTTTCATCTTCGAAGCTTAGGGCCGCTTCACACGAGCGTATTTTTGTCGCGCGGATAATTATGCGCACGTCTGTTTTTCTGGAAGGCATGTATTCACACAGACGTATTGTGTCGCGCGCATTACCTCAGTTCGCCTGCATCTGCTCATGATGGAAGTTATAAAAAGAGGATATTTGATGAATAAGGTTATGAAAAAGCAAAGAAAGCTCAAATAGTGGGTCCATCCTATAAACAGCACCAGACAAGGATAATACAGAAGCACTTGCAGTAGGGTATTGACTCTGCCAGAGCTGAAACACAACTGACGCACGACAAAAAATACGTCCGTCGGAAGTACTCCATTACCACACGAAGAATTCTAGAACGCTCGGCACATTTTTATGATTGGCGTTTTGGAAGTACGGGCGTTTGGTGAGCGTCTGCGCCGCGTTTGTTTTGTCGCGCGTACACCGTATGAACGGTCGCATTGAACTCTCTGATTTCTAAAACGCGCGTTAGGAAATGCGCGACAAAAATATGCTCGTGTGAAGCGGCCATTAATGCGTTTGAGAGCTTATTGCACCGATTGGATAATGCTTCGTTCTCCAATTTCGCGAAGTTTTAGTAGCACTCCAAACGTGTCATTCACTCCACCCAGCGTTCTGAATCTTTTATTTAGAGATGCAATTGTAGGAACTACAACCACATTAAAAAATGTTTGTAGTCTCTTCATTCCATCTGTAATACGTTCATCCGGGGCTTCATAGGCAAAGTGTGTCCTTGTGCTCCTAATCTTCTTTTCCTTAAGCACAGCCTCAACATTCATAGCCTCACATATTTCTTTAGTCGTTACCTCTGCTGCAGCAAACCCTATGTCTCGATAGCTTGTCAGTGAAGTTTTTGCTTTCATGAGGTGATCAACTACCACATCCAGCTGCATCGTGTCAGATTGCAGGAGCTTGCTCACAAGATTCACTTTGGTAAGGATGTCATACCACACCACTGTGCAAATCTGGAAGCGGAAAGAACCAACCTCTTCTGCCAAAGATTGTGCCTCGACTTTGGTAAGAGGATCCGTGGATTTGTTTCTAACCCCCAATAGTGCATCCCTTATGATAGAGGCCTGGTACGCATAGCTTCTATGCTATTCAATCGGCTCTCCACCTTGTTCCACTCCAGGATTTTAGTGTGACATTCACCCGTTGCTTCAAGATGGCCCATCTTTGTGGCGCTGCTGAGATAAAATGTACAGCTTTTGCACATTTCCAAGTAGCTGATTTGCATCTATGGAGCTTTTCGCTACATCACCCACTACCAAATTCAACATGTGTCCCACAAGGGACATACAGAGCGCGAGAATTTTTCTCCACAGTCTTTCTTGTACACCTTTGCTCCTTCCTTTCATGGCGAGTGTTTGTCAGTTGGTAGTTGCGACAAGTTTGGGACTGTCCGGCCCTGGGGAGACACTCGTCGGTGAGTCGGCAGTGAGAGGTGTAGTCTTCTGGAAGGGATGAACGTTACTTGCAGATAGGCAGATGCGGTTTGCGCGAGAAGAATTTACCCCCCTCCTTTTTTTGTGTACTGGTCAGAACGTTTTCGATAGTTTTTATTGTTAGAACGCTTTATCTTATTCAGTGTATTCGGAGTTAGAAAAAAAATACGTTACAATGACTGGACCGCAGAAACTGAAGGCTGAGTTGAGTGCGCGAGGTGTGGAGTAAACCAGTGGGTGACGAACTTCAAAGAACCTTGCTTCGAGAAGACTAACCACTCCAGCATGTGCCGCTTTTGCGAACTCGTGCCGTTGTACGAGAAGCTAGAGGAGAGGGTCCGGCGGCTGGAATCGTCCAGATCGGTTGTTGGAGGCGCGGCGGTCGCTGACGCGGCTGTGCCCTCCACCGCCGAGCTTGTTGATAGAATAGCGGCCCTGGAAAGGCGGTCCAGCGGCGGACTGGACAGAGCTCGAGATCGCGGAGAAAGGGTAGATATGCAGAGATGCAACCAGGGATCGGGATGCAAAATCAGTGTCAGGAATCGCCAGCGACCCACGTGAGATGCTCGGAACCGCAACGCAAAGTGGAGGGAAGGGAGGGCGCAAAGAAGGGGCCGATAGAGAAGGGTAGGAAGGGGCCTACTGATGGCCCAAAGAAACCGAAGGATGTAGCTGCCGGTGGACTTCCAACCGCTTTAGTCTCCTGCGCGCAAAGGAGGAAGACACCGTTTTGATTGGGGACTCACAGATCAGGGGCCAGGAGAGGTACTTTGCTCCTGCAAACCGGGACAGGAGGAAGGTATGGTGCTTGCCCGGGTGGGGAACGGCGCACTTAAGGAAGGAGCTAGAGAAGCTGTGTGTGGATAGTCGAAGGACTGCGATCGTTGTCCACGCTGGTGGCAACGACCTGTTCCTCAAAGGCGGTAGGGTAGGTTCGACCGAAGGGATCATCACCGAGATCATGTCTCTTACGGATGATCTGAAACTTAGGACAGACAGGGGAGTGTTGATGGGCATTTTACCGCGGATGAATGTCACTGACCACACGTTCAGTAAGGTCATTGGCATCAACGAGAGGGTGCAAGACTTGTGCGTCCCACTGGGCGAGAGGTTTGTTGGCCCGTTCGACGCGTTTTCGGGTAGGTGAGACCTTTATCAGAGGGATGATGTCCACCTCAATGTCAAGGGTAAAGGTGTGCTAGGCGCGCTGCTCGACGGCACCTATACCGTACGGTGAGGTCAAGCCCGGGGATTGATGACGGGCCCCCACCGGGGAGAGATCTTGAGCCGCTGGTGGACGTACCTTCAACTGAAGGGTGCATTCATGTACAGGTGGGTGACCCTCCTTCCCCGTTGGAGGGTGCTCAGGCTCCTGCGGAAGTTGTCCCCTCGTTGGTGAGGGGCTCTTCAATTCCAGACAGCTCTGGCTGTTCGGGAAACAGGTCGTGCTAGGGGGCGGTCAGAATAGGGAAGGCTCCCTCCGTGCAGTGCTTTTTAATGCTAGGTCGATTAGGAATAAGTTTTGCGAGCTACGGGGGTTCTTAGCATCAGAATAGCAGGATATCGTTGCTACTACCGAGTCCTGGATTCATACTGATCGTAGGGACTACGTTGGGGAGTTAGAGATTCCTGGGTACAGAATGTTTCACAAGGACCGCACCCGTGGGGAGGGGTATTAATATACGTTAGGGACACGTTGAGTCCGGTTGACTACCAGTTCCGATCGGAACGGGAGCTGCTTGGCGTCGATCTGAACGTGGGAGGGACGAACTATAGTCTATAGGTTAGTTTTGGTGTACAGACATCCGCATCTCCTCCTTGAGGAGGATACAGCGCTGTACACCGAACTCCGTAGCCTGCTAGGGGACAGGGTGTGTGTAGTTTTAGAAGACTTCCACTGTCGCGGCATAAACTGGGAAGACAGGACTGTTGATACCGAAGGGAGGAGGCTAGTTGACTTTGCTGATGAGAACTTCCTGACTCAGTGGGTCAATGGGTCTACACGAGGCGAAAGCGTTCTAGACTTAGTATTCACGACCGAATACAACCTTGTCACTGGCCTCACCGTTGACGAATCTTTGGGCGGGAGTAATCACGGTCTGATTAGGTTGTCTGCGTCCCTCGGGTGAAGCGTAGTAACTCGAGAGGTAGTAAGCTCATCTACGGTACCTCCTCGGTATGGGCCGCAAGGCCTTTTGAGGTACTTCTTGACTTTGTACCTCTATATATATATATATATATATATATATATATATATATATATATATATATATAAAGGCATGATCGCGCTGCTTCATGGATGGAAAAGTTAAGGATTTTGTGCATGGCACGTGGGGCTTTCCATATATACGTGTTCCAGCAAGTATCCACCTTGCGCTTGAATACACGCCTGAACACGCCTCGTCATAGACTGCCTGACGCGTTCAAACATTCCAGGTATTGCTCGGATTTTCTGGCATCCTTGTTCTACACGTTGGCGAAGCATTTCAACGTTGTCAATGGGTGTCACGTAAACGATGGATTTCAGATGACCCCACAGGTCACCGTCATGCATAACCACAGATGTACGACGTCGGACACCAAGAGGAACGTCATCTAGTAAATCGCTTAAATCATTCCTTAAAAAATTGGAATAGGATTTTCCTGTAATCTTCCAGGCAAAACAAAAGGACCGATTAAGTTCTCGGCAATAAGTCCTGCCCATACATTGATACTAAATTGTTGCTGGTGCCTTGACTGGATGATGGCATGGTGATTCTCCTCGGCCCAGTGATGAGTGTTGTGAAAATTGATCACGCCATTTCTTGTGAAAGCAGCCTCATCAGAAAACAACACGGAGGATAGAAAAAGAGGATCGTGAGCACACTGTTGAAGGAACCAAATACAAAAAGCCTCTCGTGGTGGGAAATCAGCTCCAGTAAGGCCTTGTACTTTCTGAATGTAGGTAAAGCTGTTGTTCCCGTAAAATTCTCCACACACTTGTGTATCTTGCACCCTCTGCTGCTGCTATCCTTCGGGTGCTGACGCCAGGATGTTCCTCCACGTGATTCAGTACCCGTTCCTCCAACTCAACAGTTCTGGCGCCGATTGGTTTACCACCATCTGAAACTCGCTTGTTGAATAATCCTGTATCACCAAGACGTTCGTTTATTCTCTGAAAGGCCTTCTTACCTGGCAGACGGCGATTCGGAAACCTTTCCGCATACAGACGTCTTGCTGCGGCCGCATTACACTCGGCAAGTCCATACACGAGATGCATGTCTGCCATTTCTTTGTTTGAATAAACCGCCATTCTCATTTCAAATGCACACAATCATTGAATAGCACAAAGACTTAAGGTTTTTTTTTTCACTGGACTGCACTTATTCACGGTAAGAAGTTACGAATACGAACAGTGAAACACCGCGATGCACCTCTGACTGACTGGTGGCTCTACACTCAACGATATTAAAACATGTCAGAGTGTACGAAACATTACAATCGGCAAGGCCATACATGAAATAAGTCTCGTACACTCACAAACATTGAGGCGACTCTACAATTCCACCCTGCAAGAAAGAACATCACTGCTGTAGGCGTTCCGTTGGCCTCTTACCACAATTCTCTACCGAGTGTCAACTTTCATCCTCTCGCCGGCAAGGCCAACCTGACTACAGAAGAACCCTTCGAAGCCCTGGTCCGTAAACCTCCTGTAGGCTAGAAGCTACAACTCCACTTTGCTCTCCACTCATCCTTCACCACACTTCGATCGGCGCCCGTTCAACAAGTATCTCAACAGGCCCTCTACAGTCTCCAAGGTCATCTACGGCACAACGCAATACGGTCAACCTTGAAGTAGGTCTTCAATCTCCAGAGTTATTCATCATTTCGGTGAACCTACCTTTGCCTTCGTGTTAAGCAATTCCCGCGAAGCCTACACACTGTAATCGTAGCGTCGCGATTAAGCTACACCCAAAAGTGTACGCAAGCAACCGGAAAACTAACTCTCTCATTAGAACCCAGTAAGCCTATTCAAGTGTTGTACCAATACCGTAATTTTTTATCACCCTGTTATTGTGCTCATTCGTGTAATTTACTTATCTTGCATCTCATTGTTTGTGATTTTTTATGCATTTCATTCTTAACGACCTAATCCATTTACTGTACCAACCGTACGTGCATTATTTGTTATCAATAGGCTTCATTATTTATTCTGTGTTCCCTTTTGCATATCGCATTAGCCTATCTAAATTAGTGTAATTACTTAATTAGTCTGTATAACGATTTCTTTATTCTAAAAATCAGTCATATAATTGTTAATCACTATAAATACCTTTATTGAACTGTTAGTCGCTGTGAACAAATAATTGATTTATTTTCCTAATTAAACACAAAAAAGTAATTTCTCTTTCTTTATTAAATAGTTTATTTGGGCAGTAGGCCCAGTTGGTGAACCCATAATTATTTAATTTTAATTTTTACACAATAATTATAGTAAGCCTACTTTCTTAGCCACATCAAATCGGTGATCCGTAGCCACTATATATTACATTATACGTATTATAAGGCAGATGTTTTGATGTATCTGGCAAATGATCAGCTAATGGGGTTGGGGGGCCCCAAACAAACTCTTGTATAGGGCCACAAAAATGCTAGAAACGGCCCTGACTACTACTAATAATAAAAATAACTTCGGAGGGTGCCTAACTTAACGTAAGCTTAGGTTTGACAAGCTCTATAGTTGGAAGGAATTTACGTGGAAATCGACGGAATACAATAAGGAAAAACAAATCTAGGGGATTTATGCTACAAAATGTAGTTTAGCTAGAACACGACGAAAACTATGAATTTTTAAAACGCCAAAACCACCCTAGAGTTCGGGCCTCGTTGGTGCACTTGAACTTAAATAATTAAAATGATATATTCAGTATCATAAGATAAGGCCTTTAACTAATAAATACTTGAAAACCAAAGTCACTCGTTAATTAGGAAAATAATTATGAAGCTTTGAAAACGCAGAAAAATCGCTATTTTGCCCACTCGCTTTGTTGGTCCGCTATTTAAGGTTTGATGATGCAATTGGTTCGGAGGCATATTGCTTAGATTACTAGCAAGAAATCGTAAAAAAAGTAATTTCTATAGTTAATTTACCTCATTACCTCGTAGGAAAGATAAAATTAATGAAAAGTTCGTAGCTTGATGTACATACAGATTCAGAAAAAAATATCCCCCTAGAAACAAAATTTCCAAGAAAGCACAAAAATTACTAGTTGGTAATATTCTGGGTTTCTTTGGATATAAATTATATTCTATTCCCTCTATTTTTTGGGACAGTAATAACACCGCAAAAAAATAAAAACAATCATTATGTATTATTTATGGCATGTAGATTCATACCAAAGATTATGGACAAAAAAATTTAAACCACTAAAAGGTTAACCATTTAAGTTCAGGCATTTAAATTTTGAATACCTGACTTTAGATACGACTCAAAATTTTGGTGGCAACATTATTTTCAAAGTTTACCGACCGATTGGGTTTCTCAGAGTATGAAATTTTATAGAAGCGTGGAGAAACTTCGGCAAAAACCAGCCCCTAAAGGATTAACCAATTTCCCTCATTTTGATATGCCTAAATAAGGTGTGCTTGTGGTCGTAATTCAAGCGACTAGCGTGCTTAAAGGGTTAATAGGTTACTATACTGTATAGCCTACCCCATTTTCACCTAAACTAGGCAGAGTATGTAGTACCTCCCAATTGTTATTCAGTCATTTAGGTAAACCAAGCCCTTGTTTAACACGCGTGACAAACTTCAGGTATCCTAAACAGATTTAGCCTTTAGGATAGCCTACTACATAATTTGAAACTAAAGCCTATATCTAAATATCTAAAGATACATAAAGGGGAAGATGGCTTAGCGCCAGTTATAATTTATAAAAATCTGTGTTTTAGAGCTGCTTTTAAAACTAACTGGCAATGAGGAGATTGATAGTTTGTTCCAAGATACTGGGGGCCGCCATGTCAGACTATCTTTCGTCAGCTACAGAACTGAATTATGATGACTAAAAATTTAAGCAACTTGAGGCTGTAAAATTTACTATAATCTATACAGTGATTTTACTTACAAATATATAATTCGATAAAGCTTCTGTATTTTAAAATAAATCGCAAATAATTTACGTTTCAAACGCTTTTAATTTTCTTTACATATTATACAAAGATACAAGATGCATGTCTGAGATACGTTTTTCGATACAAGATACTTTTCTACTCGGTTTAAGTTTGGAGACTAGAAATAAAAAAAATAAGAGCTTTTATGTCGTTTAAACCAGTAGAATGGTTTAAACGACATAAAAGCTCTTATTTTCTTATTATTTCTAATCTCCAAATCTAAACCGAGTAGAAAAGTATCTTGTATCAAAAAAAGTATCTCAGATATGCATCTTATATCTCTGTATTTTGCCTGTTTCTTAAAAAGTATTCTAGATCTTTGATGCGCAATAAGCTTGCATGTTGTATCCATGGGCGTCGATTGCGGGGGGACGCAGGGGACATCTCCCCCCCCCATACTTTCGTGGATGAAAATGAAAAGGTACTATAGTCCATATGACAAATATTATTAATACAATGACAGTTCATATACTAAGGATAGAAATATATACAACTGATTAGAAATAATACTGTAATGTCGAAGTTAAGTGGAGCTACAGACACACGTTTTCGTACCAAGAAGTCCATAGCTTAGAGGATAAATGGCAGGACTCGTGGATAGCTTGGATGATCGGGTTGGTTGATTTTTTAATTCTTTGCATTAGACTGTATTGAGCACGTCTTGTTACCTCCGGGAGGCTCGGGACATTGCTGGTAGCAAACATTTGCGAAGCTGAGCATCTCGGGGGTAATTTATGTAAGAGTCTAAAAGACCTGTTGTACAGCAAATTTAGGGTTCTGCCAGAACCTTTTTTATAATTCACCCACAGTTGCTGTCCGTATATATTACTGCAGAAAGTACGAAACAGTGTCTTTAGCTTCACTTGTACAGAATCGAAAGTTCCTTATGGTCATATTCGCTTTAGTACACAGGCTTCGAGATTATTTTCTTATATCCGAGTCATCACTCAAGGAGCTGGTAATAGTTTGACCCAAATACTTAAACTCTCGTACTTCCTCAATTACTTCACCATTCATTTTAAACCTTATATTAGCTGGCTGATTACAGCTTTTAGGATGAAATTGCATAACCTTAGTTTTTGTAACATTAAAAAGAATATCATGTTTCTGCGAATACACTTCGCAGACGTTTAGTAGCCGATCCAGACCTTTAACAGAGGGACTTATTAACACCATATCATCGGCATAAACTAAGTTATTTATCCTTGTCTTATCTATACATCATCCCACTGTTGCCTCATTAAGTGAAGCAATTAATCCGTCAATATACATATTAAACAGCATAGGGGAGAGCAAGGAGCCTTGTCTCACCCCGCAAGAGGAGCCAAAGCACTCGGATAGTACAACCTAACCTTCCCGTCTTCTAGTTTTGCAAATAAAATATTGTGGTTCACCCTATCATATGCCTTACTTATATCTAGGAAACAGCTATAAATAGTTGAATTACTGTCAATGTATTTAGATAGCATTTATAGCAATCTATGTACTTAAAGAAACTAAGTATTAATGGCACCTAATAAGACGTTATATGTCGTATTATATGCATATGCAAATGTAATAGCAATGTTATAAATTATTGTCACGAACACCATTGTATATTTATTATGGAATTTAGCAGTCAATTTTAATTTTAATAATTGCACGTAGCATTTGTAGCAACAACTACTCAGAGCATTGTTTGATTCGCTGTTTGAATTCGACGTGTCCCCCCACCACTATTTTAGAGCACTCGACGCCCCTGGTTGTATCTAAGATACATTTCTTAAATGAATCTTGTCCATTCTCTCTCTCCCTCCCTCTTTCAATATAGCCTTGTAATTTGCGTGGTCTTCACTTTTTAAAGAAAATTAAAAGTGATTGAAACGTAAATTATTTGCGACTTATTTTAAAATAATATATAGAAGCTTTATCGAATTATATATTTGTAAGTAAAACCACTGTATAGATTATAGCAAATGTTACAGTCCAAAGATGCTTAAATTTTAATCATAATTCAGTTCTGTAGCTGACGAAAATATTTTTTTTGTACAAAAAAATTATGAAAGAGCTACATATCACTTTTTTATCACCGGTTTTGATAACAGAATCCTTCTTAATTTAATTCTGAAATCGCTAGACACATTCGCAGGTTTTGCGCTGATGATATAAAATGTTCCATTTAATAAGACGCTAGACTGTTTTATGATATAAAAAATTCCTTCATTTCTTGCATTTCTTTTGGACTATCCTAAATCTATTGACATATCCAAATAAGTAAATATCGCCCAGAACTTACAAGAAATTGGAAAAATTTTATTCGAAGCCGCCCGCGCTGCGCCTTTTTCAAACACATATACTACTTTTAATTTTAGGCGTGCAACTAGACTTCTGAATTTGGAGGAGCAAGATAATTATCGTTCAGGGGTTCGTGGGGACGCGGTAATACTGACCTTTCAGTATGAATATTGTAAATGTAATAAATGTAACGAACTTATAGTTCTGTATATTATAATTAATTGTTACAGCTAGTTTTAAATATCGTATTTTTACAATTATTTAACAATTTGTTTGACATCGGCAATTTTTCTGGGGTAGGGGGTGAGCAAGCTAGAATTTTTAGGGGCAATTATCTTCCTATGTCCCCCCTTGTCTACACCACTGAATTAATTATTAATTCAGGATAACGGTCGAGCCGGTAGAAGAAACAGGCATCTTTTTCCAGTTATTTAGAGTAAAATATGTACTGAAAAAATATGGAGTTTCGACCACAGCGACATTTATGGTAATACTGCCTACGTCACTGTGGTTCACACAATAATAATTGCGGTTGCGCAGTAGTTCACTCCTCGAGATTAACTATATCAACATTTGGCACTCCAATTCAGGCCGTTTCTTCCAATAGGCAAAATAGACGATTGCCTAGGGGCCCCGCGGCGGTTAGGGTGCCCCATCAGCCTTCGCATTTTATGTTTAAAGTTATTTATAATTTAATAATTTATTTATTATATTAATTTATAATTTATTTATATTTTTTATTTTTAATGTTTTTCGAAACTAAAAAATAAAATACTTTATTTTCTTTCACAGAATTATTTCAATCTGGTAGTTTCATCTGGTAATCTGGTTTACCATAGTTGACATTATGGCATCTAAAAGAATTATCCTTCAGGCGCCGAAAAGTGTGGGAGGCAAAATTTCTGAAGGATATGATAGGGATTGAATTCGAAACAATCTTTGTATTTATTGAGTGAAATGTTTTTAAAAATGTAAAAATGTTTTTGTCCAAAGTGTACAGTGTTAATTATGTTTAAAAATTACAACAAAAGAAACACTAACTTTAAATGAAAATTTTCATTTTGGCAATGCAAATTTGGCCTACTGTGCAATGCTAGTTATAGGCATATTCTTTAAAATAAATGAAAAAATTAGTAACCATTTCGTTTTCTGTCCTATTTATGCCTCTCTCATACATACATACAGTACATCACATTATATGTATATAAGGCAGATGTTTTGAAGCATATCTGGCAAATGATCACCTAATGGGGTTGGGGGCAGTGGTGTAGTCGTAATTTCTTCAGTGGGGTAACGCAGTAGGGTAACGCTAAAAGTAAAATAAAACCAGTAGGGTAGCGCTATAAGTAAAATAAAACCAGTAGGGTAACGCTAAAAGTAAAATAAAACCAGTAGGGTAAAGCCGTTACCTTGCGTTACCCCCGGACTACACCACTGACTTTGGGGGCCCCAAAAAAAATCTTGTCTAGGGTACCAAAAATGCTAGAGACGGCCCTGCTCCAATTAATTGGAAGATGGGTAATTTTTGTTTCAAGTCATGACGGCGGGGATTGAGATTCCTGAAGTGTATCTTGTATCAAATGTACTCAAGATACAGGATATAAAGACAAAATTTGTATCTAAGATACTGCCTATATTATATATATCAGATTATGTTATTTTAACCTAACAGATTGTGGATTACTAAAATGAAAGTAACTGAACCCAAAATAAGACGAAATATGTCATCTGTGCCAAATTCAGAAATGCATTTGAATGTGCCGCCATGACGTCGAATGTGTTAATCGCTATTCATCGGCAAGATATTGACATTTTTAAAACTCCGATTGTGGTCGACTGATGGCAAACCGACAATCGTTTTTAAACGGGGCACGATTCAGCAACAACAAACGGCCGTGTAATACAGGTTTTTCACAACCATAATTGTTTCTCATAATTTAAATATTGATATATAAATTAGAAAGTTGAACACGCGCCATATTTAATTATAAAGTGCTTCTTAATTTACGAACTCTAGTTTTTCTATTATTTTTTATTTGACAGCAAATTTAAGACATTTCGGTCACCTATGCTTTCGTAACATAATTAATAGGTAGTGGGCGAAAGAGCAAGGCGAGAGATTTACCGACTTAACCGCGAGTCTAGGTAACTTGTTATTACATAGGTTTTGATTAATATTAATTTGTAAGCGCGGTCGACCGTTATCAAGTCGGGTAAATCTTAAGGAAATGTAATGTCATCACCTGCAATAACTTGCTTATAACGTATTTGCACAAAAAGAGTACTGTTGAAAAAAGTGGTATATTGTTACGTAGATTACGGCCATATAGTTATTTTTTTCGAAATTTAAGTGATGACATTAGGGATGTACCGATATATCGGTATCGGTGATATCGGTATCGGCCGATATTTCAAAAGTACGATATTTCCAAAATTATGAATAAAAGACTATTTAGAGGATGAAATTTCCAATACAGTATTTTATTGTTTTTCACTTCACATATATATAAAATATATATGTAATAATATACAGGGTGTCCCGTAAGTCTGGACCCATAGGGATTTAATATATTTTTTATTATGTTATTATTATTATTTTATTATTATTATTTTTTTATTATTTTTTATTATGATTTTTATTTGTGGGGCCACTTGAAAACCAAAGTGTACGAGGTCAAACTTCAGAACATTTTCCACCTTAAAGCACGCATTGTGGAGGCGTGTCAAGAAATTTCTGCGAATGTGATTCAGAAAGTGCTGTCGCAGTGGAGATTGCGTCTTCAACTATGTGTGCGACACAACGGCGGACACTTTGAACAGATTATGTAATAAATTTTTGGACTATTTTGTAATTTTATTATTTTTCCCTATGGGTCCAGACTTACGGGACACCCTGTATACAATATACTCGTATATATTATATATACAAATTGTTATTAATACACACATCTTTAAATAGGTCAGGATATGGACATAGATATGGACAAGTGTGAATCCTTTGAGAAATAGTATAAAACCTAGAAAACCAAAAACTATCTTTTAGTCATAAGCTCACAATATTAACCCAGCTAGCTGGTTAAAAACACATTTACTAAGCCCAACATAGGCCCGCAGTCCAATTGTATAACAAACAAAACTATGACATCTAATGCAGTGTTGCCATCTTTAATGAAAAGGATTATTGTTTTGTTGCCAATTTTCAACACAGAAAATAAATTATGAATATGTTACAAAAATATGACAAACTAATAAACCCTAGCTGGATATCGGTATCGGTTATCGGCCGATACTGTTTTTAATTACCGGTATCGCCTAAAAAGCGATATCGGTACATCCCTAGATGACATCTTAAGATTATTCAGGCGATGACATCTTAAGACTAACCTCAAGTGGATGGCGACGATTGTGATTTGTAGTGTCAACAGTGGTGGGCACCGTTAACCAAAAAGTTAACTTCGATAACGATAATCCGTTAACCCCAATTTTTAACTCCGATAACGTTAATCCAATAATTTTACTACAAAGTTAACGGAAGTTAACGATAATCCGTTAACGATAACTATTTCTTTACTGACATTTAAAAAAATCAAGGAAAAAAGCTTTAAAACCCATAGAAAATGTTTATTTATGCAAAATCCAACAATAAATAGGTATTTAACTGTATTTTATCGTTTTGCAACTTTTTGCTTAATAACTTTTTTTTTTTATTTTTAATAAAAAATGTACTGATTACATGTTTTGAAACCCTTGTAACCACTAACCATTAACTAAATTTTAATTTACCAGAGAATTATTATGGCGGGAACTGAAAGGTAAAATTAAATTTTAGGCACATTTATTAAAGACTATGACACAATGTGCTGGTTGCCCTTCAGAAAGACCAACTTCTCAAAGTTAGGCCCAACTGCCAGTCTTGACCTCTTGGGTCTCAGGATGTCCTTGCCGAGAGAGAAGAGCCGTTCCACTGCGGCAGAGGACGGAATTGGCGTATTGTACTTCAGGAAGAGGTTGATGAAGATCTGCTCCCCCATGAAGTCAGAGTCGGCCATGTCTACCTTCCCATCAGTGTCCAGCCAAGTGTCGACAAGTCTCTTGGCCTTCTGCTTGACACTGGTACTTGAGCCACCGGCCGAATTCATTCGCGGAGCGGTGATCTTCCGTGAATGACTCCTCGCAGTTAACGTGTTAACGGACTTTAACAGACTAAATATCGAGTTATCGGAAGTTAACTGGTCCGATAACGATAAATGGAAATTAACTTCCGTTAATAGTCCGTTAAAAAAAGTTAACTTCGTTAATTAACTGTTATCGGATTAACGCTTTACTGCCCAACACTGAGTGTCAATGACCCTTTAACCTACTGTACCTCTGTCTGACTACATGGGCATACCTAACCTAACCTATTCAATATCAATATGAAATCTTAATCCTTGTACATAATACAATATAACGCTGTGGCTATTTAGCCAGCAGTCCGGTGCACATATACACACTGTAGACTTCTTTGAGCTTTGTATTTTTAAAAATTTGCTATAATCTTCATCTACATTTACGTTAATAATAAAATAAATAAAATTTCTTAATTTTAAGTTTAACAATTTATTTCAGGTTTTGAAGTGCCGTAATAAGTGAATGCCAGGTTAGGTTAACTGTACGGTGTTCTTCCACTTTCCCGCGTTAAGTTAATTTACGGTTAAATGAATGCCTGGTTAGGTCAACTGTACGCTCTTGACGATTGGTTAGGTTAAGTTGTGATATTTTGTTAGTTTTAACAAAATATCACAACTTAACCTAACCACTTTCCCGCGTTAAGTTAATTTACGGTTAAATGAATGCCTGGTTAGGTCAACTGTACGCTCTTGACAATTGGTTAGGTTAAGTTGTGATATTTTTGTTAGTTTTAACAAAATATCACAACTTAACCTAACCAATCGTCAAGAGCGTACAGTTGACCTAACCAGGCATTCATTTAACCATAAATTAATTTAACGCGGGAAAGTGGAACACCAACCGAACCAATCGTCAAGGGCGTACACAGTTGACCTAACCGGGTAGTCAGTAATTTTCACGTAGGTTTATTAATTTTAAGCAACTTTTACTAAAAACGTGTGTCAGTTATAGCTACCGCATATACAGTATATAACTGATATACTGTACCTAACCAATCGTCAAGGGCATACAGTTGACCTAACCGGGCATTCAGTTATTACGCCTCTTCAAAACCTAAAACAAATTAAATTTAAAATTAAGAAATTTTATGGTAGAATCACAGTTTAGCATTGTAAAAATTTTTTTTTGGCGATATCCTGTTTTGGTGTCCCAAAATATTCAACCAACCAAAAATAAACGACACTCCAACACTTTCAAATTACTTGTTTATGTTAATTAGGTTAATGGAATGCCTGGTTCGGTCAACTGTAAGCCCTTGACGATTGGTTAGGTTAAGCCATGATATTTACGTTAGTTTTAAGAAAATATCACGACTTAACCTAACTAATCGTCAAGGGCGTACAGCGTACAGTTGACCTAACTCGTTGGTTGAATAATTTGGGACACCACGATAGGATATCGCCAAAAAAAATTTTTGGTACTCTCTTGTTGTCCCCGACCCCAGGATATCCTCGCTTTTACGGTCCTAAATTCTAACTAATAATGTGACAGGGCTTTTTTCCGTTCTACCCCAGCAACAAAAAATGAAATTATATATTATTTTCTACTGTAGTTTTACTCGCTGAATTCAATAATATATATCTTATTTTGGAGAAATTAATAACAAAAGAGTTATAGTCCGTTTATTTTATTTAAAAGTAGAGATTTTTCAATAAAAATGTCCTTTCCTTTTTGTCTTCTCCTCCACAGAAATTCACATAAATAAGAATCTATCATATTTCTAGATGTTCCCCAATGTCTCTCGTTCCTTTGTTAGCTAAATCAACTGTATGCCCTTGACGATTGGTTAGGTTAGGTCGTGATATTTTCGTTAGTTAGCCTTATAAGATTAACTAAAGAAGGCTGGGATAGAACGTTATCTCCTTAACTATGTTTATGAAATTCCATTTATCATCCACAACAATATCTACAAAAGAGAAAAAAATTAATAATTATAACCATAACTAATTAAAGCACGAATACTTTCTCCAAAATAAAATATATATTATTGAATTCAGCAAGTAAAACTACACTAGAAATTGTTGCTGGAGTAGAACGGAAAAGATCCTGTGACAGTCCTAAATTATGTAGAACCAAATTATATATATATATATATACTAGTACAGTACCCGTCACTTCGCTGACGGTTAGACAGGCTAAACTACAAAAAAAGAACCCAGCCGTGAAAATTTTGAGCTTCACATTGTGTCAACATTTCTGAATCTGGTATCTCCCAAAACCTCCTCACCCCCATTCATACAACTTGGGGGCTAACCCCCTCCCCCATTACCCCCACCCTTCCGCCCACCCCACCCTTCCCCCCACCCTTCCCCCATTGCTAAACTACAGAAAAGAACAGTCATGAAAATCTTGAGCTTCACATTGCCGCCGTAATACAATCTCTGAATTTTTTTTACAATTTCTGAATTTTTTTTCTCACAATTTTTTCTAACAATTTCTGAAAGTGTGACGGACAGACAGACGGACGGACAGCTCTCTTATTATAGTATAGATTTTTTTTCTCAATTTTTTCTAACAATTTCTGAAAGTGTGACGCACGGACAGACAGACAGACGGACAGCTCTCTTATTATAGTATAGATTGATGATTGGTTAGGTTAAGTTGTAATATTTTCGTTAGTTTTAACAAAAATATCACGACTAAACCTAACCTAGCATTTTGAATATCTTGATTAGCAAGTGTTAAAAAAAGTCTGGGGTCCGGGATAAAAAGAAAGTACCAAAATTTTTTTATATTTTTTTTACAAACGTATATTACCGGCTTTTGAGGAATTTTGGAATTTTAGGTTAGGTTAGGTTAGGTTATATATTAAAACTATGTTTTTCCGATTGTTTTTGATGATGTTTGAACGAAATTAACCTTCGTTCAAACCGCATCAAAAACCATCAGAAAAAAACAGTTTTGATTTACAAAGCCTGTAATGTACACTTACAAAAATTTACCAAATTTTTTATGACACTGTTTTTAAAAACAATACAAAGCTCACAAAAACAGTCTATATGTGCACAGGACTGCTGGCTAAATAGCCTGGGAGACTATTTAGCCAGTGCTGGTCAAATAGCTTGGAAGGCTATCTGACCAGTAATGGCTAAATAGCCGCAGCGTACAATATAATAGGCCTAAAATTCTAATAAAATCCTTAGGCAACGCATTACACTAGCCTTTGTCTAGGTTACACTACTTAGGTGGCCTAACTTGCATACATAATATGTGCGCTCAAGCGCCAGTGATTAAAACTAGGACCTACCAGAAAATAGTATAGTAGACCTATAGGCTTAGGTGGGATAATTAGTCGACTTGAAATTATAGTTTGCAAAATTTGATCACAAAATATTGATTTAGATCATTTAGCTGATTTGGATAACCTCGATAGGCCGAAGTAGCTTAATTTTTACGAAAGGCGTTATATTAGTAGACCCACAGTTGTGCCGTAGGCCTAGCCTACCTGTCCTTGCCCCTTACCTTGGTACTTTAGGCGCGGTGGTCTAGGATTTCTTTTAGCCTTGGATCCCAGACTTATCAATGGCAATTTAAGTGACGAAACTGTCTCTTCAAATAATCACCTACATAAAGATAAATTAGTTAATCCACCTTAATTTTAAATCGCGTTCAAAATTTGATTCTTTAAAATGTTCAGCACATATTAATGATGATTTGGTCAGTATTTTTCTACGTTCTGTTCTCTTACACTTCCTAAACCATACAATTCATTTTTTTCCCACTTAAAGGAAACCGGTGGAACACTAATTTAATGTTCTTTCTTATATATAATTATATATATATATATATATATATATATATACAGTATATACCTTTTCCAGTTTGTGTACCGTTTTTCATATAATTTATTTGAGAATATTTTTGTTAAAACTAATGAAAATATCACGACTTAACCTAACAATTATCAAGAGCGTACAGTTGATCTATTAGTAAATAGTAAATACTATTCCAGAAACAAACAATGTTATAATTAATAATAGATCAACTGTACGCCTTGATAATTGGTTAGGTTAAGTCGTGATATTTTCGTTAGTTTTAAAAAAAATACTGAAAAAAAAAAAAAAAATTATCTATCTATCTATCTATCTATCTATTTTTTTTTTTTTTTTTTTTTTCAAAGAATGACCGCTCATGGCCACCAAAAGAAAGGTGGATAGCAGAGCGAACACAGAACGAAGAGTATGGAACAACTAATGGAAATGAACAATAGACGGGGGAGGAGGAGGAGGAGGTGGGGGAAAAGCAAAAATCATAGTGGGGTCACAGCCGGTAAAGAAGTCGGGAGCGAAAGAGGAAGGAGAACAACCCGTTATCGAAAAGTAGGGACCTTCAGACAGAAGAGCGCCAAGCCTACCACAAAGCCCGACGCTCTCCAAAAAGGGAAAATACTCTGCGCACAGCGCAGAGTTAAAGCGGACACTCCACCAGGAGGTGGGCAACTGTAAGTAGGACGTCACAATTGGGACATCGGGGCACCCGATCCCCGGCATCAAATAGCCATGGGTCAGGTGGGTTGGCCAATACGGAGGCGGCCAGAGCCACCTCCTTATGGCGCGACCGATGGAAGGAAGAGGCCCAACATCCCAACTTGGGTTTAATCTTGCAAAGTTTGTTATCCGTAGCGCCATCCCAGCGACTCTGCCACCGGGAGCGCAAAAACCTACGGAAGCCAGGGATATAATCAGAAAAAGGGAGGGACACAGGTGAAACCTGCAGTCGGCACGCGGAACGGGCAGCTCGATCGGCAGCCTCATTTCCAGCCACGTTAACATGTGCTGGGACCCAGCAAAATACCACCTCCTTGCCACCGAAAGCGACAAGAGTATGGTACAGTAGCTGGATTCGTCGGACCAGCGGGTGGACAGAGTCAAAACACTCCAGGCCATCCAGGGCACTGCGGGAATCCGAATGGATGACGAACGACCCATCCGGATGCTCCCGCACCACCTCCAGAGCGCTCAGAATGGCATAGAGCTCCGCCGTAAAAACGGAAGCCTCCCAGGGAGACGGGTACATCGGGGAGCAAGGACAGACGACTGGGGAACAGCCGCGGATCCAACGCCCCCCGACGACCTCGAGCCATCCGTGAAGATCGCAACACATGCAGAGTGACACAGACGCATGCTGAAGGAACAGAGACCGAAGCAAGGCAGAGTCCGACTCGGTCCCTGCGAACGGGGCAACGCCTACAGCACGCAACAGGGGTGCTCTCCCAAGGTGCAACACCACTGAAAGAGACGGTATAACGGATGGAGGGGGAGTGCCCATACCATCGAG
>JAJOZX010002359.1:470000-668777 GCA_023014485.1 Bathynomus jamesi | reverse complement strand
AGAATTTCAAGCTTCTCGAGTAGCCCAGTCAAAACTCATATCGCATTTTAATCAAGAATTTATGGTTTGATTTGAAAAAGCTGTCCACAAGAGAAACCCTTCAAATCTGAATAAATTGCAACAATTTTCTTTAGAAGAATGGGCTAAAATTTCTACTGAGAAAAATACTCAAAACGAATCACTGAAGTCATTGAAGCAAAAGGTGGACACACAAAGTATTAAATAATTTTGCAAATAAAGGTACAAAAACTTTTGCATTTTAACTTTTTTTTATTTTCCTCAGATTATTTTATACGTTACGTTATATGATGGAATTAAACAAAATTTGTTTATTTGTTAAATTTTTCAAAACTAGCCAAAGAATGGATATAACTGAAATATAACTGAAATATTTCTCTGTACATATACTTATGAATGCCACTGTATAAGGCCGATAGTTGCCTCAATTCATTAAAAAATCCATTATTCTCCTAAACACACGTTACACACACACACACATATATATATATATATATATATATATATAGAGGGTGGGCTGAAAAGTAATGCCTCCACTCAAATAAATTTTAAACGGGTTGAAGGTTTTATCGAAACAAAAGCAAAGATGTACCTTAGAATTTATTCTTCAAAACGATACATTTACTTTACTATAAAATCACCCTCTACGTCGATACATTTACGCCAACGATAAATGAGTTTTTGAAATCCATCCCTGTAAAACTCGGAGCTTTGACAACGAAACCAAAATTTCACAGCGGCCTTAACTTCTTCATCAGACTCGGAGCGATATCCACGATGTTCTTTAAGTTTAGGAAAGAGGTGAAAATCGCATGGTGCTAAATCGGGGCTATATGGTGGATGCAGCAAGACGGTGAATTGCAGATCCTCAATTGCTTGTCGTGTTTGAACACTGGTGTGAGGCCGTGCGTTATCATGGTGAACAATGACTATGTTTTTGTGGGTGCGAACCCCCCTGATCCGATTTTCAACTTCTTCAGAGTTTCAATATAACGTGCGAAGTTAACTGCTGTCCCTCTTTCCGTAAAGTCATCGCGAACAACACCATTGATATCCCAAAAAACAGGCATCATCACTTTTCCAGCCGATTTTTTAACTTTGAATTCTATTGGTTGCGGTGAATTTTTGTGCCGATATATATTCCATGGATTGCCGTTTATTTTCAAAGTCATAATGGTGGACCCACGTCTCGTCTCTTGTCACAATGCTGTGCAGAAATTAATCTTCATTTTCGAAGCGCTGCAGATTTTCTTGGCAAATGCGTAGTCTCTCATTTTTCATCTCGGCAGTGAGCATGCGAGGCACCGATCTGGCGCAGACCTTTCGGTAACCGAGAATACTGATAATGTGTCCCACTCGCTCTTTGGAGATATCGAGCATTGCAGTAATTTCATTTTGTTTAATGCTACAATTTCCACGAATCAGTTCATCAACGTAGTTCCAATGAGACTCGTTGGTTGTCGTTACAGGCCTTCTACTTCGCGGTTTGTTTCGCAAATCTTCTTGCCCGGCTTCTCCTTCTTTACACTGCCTGGCCCAACGTCGAACGGTATTCAAATCAACACACTGTTTGCCGTACACAGCTTGCATTCGCCGATGAATGCCTATGGGAGCAACACTTTCCGCGGTCAAATATTCAATTACGGCACGTTGCTTGAAGCGAACGTCTTTATTCCTTTCCATTGTAATCGATACTGAACCAACGTGTGGATGAGTGAAGGCTTTATTAGGTTATAACACAAAACCGGTTTTATCTGTTACCTCTATACAATCTGGAATGAGTTCGGGATATCAAATTACAATACAAAACCGATTTTACCTGGTTATTCTACACAATCCACAATTATTCAAGTGGAGGCATTTCTTTTCAACCCACGCTCGTGTGTGTGTATATATATATATATATATATATATATATATAAAAGAAGTGATTAAGAGGGTAATTAAGAACAGCTAACTACTCTGTTCTGAAAATATATAAAAAAAAACGCAACTTTTCTTCAAGCAAAGTTGTTATCATGTTAATTAAAAATACCCAACAGACAATATTTGGCCTAATTTTAAACGTTAAATGTTGAAGTAATGTTGAAGTTCTGGTAAATGTTAGAATAATGGTCATTTAAGCTCTTAATGGGGCCATTAATATGAAGTCCTTCTGATTACTTTTCAATCCTTTGTAATCATTTTGAAATTAACTACAAGTTATATGCAAGAAATTATGCAAATCACTTTGCAGTAATTTCATCGTTCAAAGTGTTATTGTTTGAAAATATATTTATATATATATATATATATACTAAAAGAACCCTTCCCTTTCGTGATAAACACTTCTGAGGGAAATATTGACACGCAGGGATACTCTCTCTCTCTCTCTCTTGGCTCCTTCTTCCCGCATAAAAAAAATAATAGGGGTCGAAATGTCTAAATATATAATGTCACATTGTTGTACTTATAATAAGAACATGTTAGTTTTATACATACGTTTCTAGTGAAGTTTTAGCTGCAACAAAAAGGCATTATGACGGTACAAAGACGTCACTATCACGAAAATATGATTGAATTTTTTATGGCAAACTTAAAAAAATAAAAAAAGACGCCACGTTGCCATTATGTGGTTTCGGGTATGTCATGCATGCACTGTAAAGTTCAATCGATCTATACAGCCCATCGATATTAAAATTTTAATTGTTCTATTTGCTGAACCGATTATGAAACTTTCTTGTAAAAGGAAATAGTCCATTTTTGAAGCAGTTGGAACATTTTTATTTCCTGGACAGATTTTGAACCAATCATACTAATACTAAAAATATAATTGGTTCAAAATTGGTTCAGAAAGGAAAAATAGACCATTGGATTTACCAAGAAATCGTTTCACAATTGTTTCAAATGAACCAATTAAAATTTTAATATTAATGACCTGTATGGATTAATTAAAATTTACAGTGTACTTCTATACACTGTAAAATAAAGTTGTGACATTATGCAGACTACCGTTTCCAAACAATTAATTGCTCCATTAGATATACAGAGGGTTGACAAACGTAAAAAGACACCACAATAGTTGTCCTTAAATGGTAAAGCTCATCTTTAAATAACAGTAAAGGGAAAACACGATTCTAAATATATTGCTGCAGTAAATCTGTTATTATTTATTGAATTTATTATCAAATCAAAAACAATGGAAAAACCGAAGGTGTCTGTTTACTTTTGTCAATCCTCTGCACAACACTGTAACACTAATTTCATAAATCCTGTTTGCATTATTGCGTATAGTTCCATCTTGTGGTCTTAGCGACAAGATCAATAACCTTATTTTATTTTTAGTTTCAAATTTTACGCGACCGTAAAAGATTTTCGAAATTGTTATATAAATTTCAAATTTTTACCTGAAGTATTCTTGATTTAATAAAATCTGTTCATACCCTTCGAGCTTAATTTATAGCACAATTTGGGAATCGCAAAAGCTTAGAGTAATAAAGTTTTATTTTATTTTTATATAAAACTTTTTGTTGTTTTATTTTATATAAAAGTTTTCCATTCTCCCTTTACGATTTTTATTTTTTCATTTTTTCTTTTCCTGTTGAGTGAGTGCGGGGTTTCTCCCGGGGTGACGTTCCTCCTTCCGTTGACCCCGAATGTTGTTAGTCGGTGGGTGGTGGCACTTCCGTTCGTGGGTGGGTGGCAACGTAATTTGAGAAATGAGCGTCATCATGAACAAACCCGAACATTGTTGCGATGGGTATTAGAACATAAATTCGGAATGTTGCACAGAGAATATTGCCACCCACACAAAGTTTATAAACACATTTAATTCACATCTTTCTTTTGGTAGCGTGACCCTTACACCGAAAGGATGTTACTGTTGATGCCGTAGCGTGGTCCATTAGATAGTAGCCTGACAATTATATCTTAATGTTTTACGTCGTAAGATTACTCACCCCAGCTAATTAAAACGTTTTCCACTTACTTCATATTAATGAGCGTGTCTCTATCGCGAATTTTAAACAACACCAAAGTGTTGATATTTAAACTTATGTTATATAATAATAGAACGGAGAAGTAGGCCTTAATCTGGAATACAGAATAGGCTTAGCGAAACGAGCGTATAACCTAGGGCCTGAAGAGAATTGTCCTTCGTAAGCCCTAGGAGAAAATGAAATTTAATTTACTGGCCGAAGTTCATTTTAAAAGTACTGTAGGTACTATTTCCCACGGCTTCGAGGCGAGATGTTAAAATAAAAGTGACAAGGGGTGGTAAATACGATCTTCTGATGGTCTGTGTGCAACCCCCTCTCTGCGCCCTCTTGTTTCGTCTAGTTCGTCATTTCCCATCTGTGATTGCGCCTTCCACCAAAATATTTTTTGAGCTTTTTGTACCAAGATCCTGGAACTTACAAACAACTCTAAATACATTATTTGGTGCTACTATAGTATGCGGTCTACCTACGACTGGTTAGGTTTAGTCATGATATTTTCGTTAAAACTAACGAAAATATCATTACTAAACCTAACCAATCGTCAAGGGCGATTAGTAAACAAGATAAGAAGCAATAATTAAAAGGTAGACCGCCGAATCGTAGGTAGACCGCATACTATACGTAGTAGCACCCATTATTTTAGGAGTTTTACGAAATTCCTAACTGCTTTATATTATTTACCTAACCTATTTGACCTATTTGAGAGCATTAAATTATTTAATTATATATTCTAACCACTATTTGAACACTAAGACTATTTTCGAATACATGACTGGATGAAAAAAGAGATGTGGCATCACGTGACTGGTATTCCCACACATCATTCGTTAAATAAAAAATGTCAAGGGTTCCAGTAAGAACAAATTGAGATCTGTTCGGATGTTTACGTGCAGGAATTCACGTACCTTTTTCTGGGATTTACCTGAGGCCTCTTGAAATTCATATCACATCTTTCAAACCGTAACTTATGTTTTTCATTTGTCAAAATTCGTATCAGAAATTATATTATAAATAAACCCTTCATTTTTGCAAACCCAACATTTCAGTTTGGGGTGAAATACAGTTTTTCGTTCTCATCAACTGGAATGGTTTCATAAAGTCCCATCTTTCATTAAATTACAAAAAGTCTGCAAAAGGTCATAAACGACCACTATATGAAAATGAAAATGAAAAGGTTTATTGGCAGACTATAGTCCATATGACAAATATATTAATACAATGACAGTTCATATACTAAGGATAGAAATATACACAATTGATTAGAAATAATACTGCACTGTCGAAGTTAAGTGGAGCTACAAATAGACGTTTTCGTACCAAGAAGTCCATAGCTTAGAGCATGGGTCGGGGAACTTTTTTGGGTATTACCCAAAAATCTATTTGAGTAAAGTGAAATTACCCCAGACTTCAAAGTAAACAAAAACAAGCCAATTGCTCTTAAAATTGTTGCATATGGTGTCTCTCATACCGCACGCATTACCCCCAAAAGTTTTAAATGTACCCCATTTGGGGTAATTTACCCCTGTTCGCCGACCACTGGCTTAGAGGATAAATGGCAGGACTCATGGATAGCTTGGATGATCGGGTTGGTTGATTTTTTAATTCTTTGCATTAGACTGTGTTGAGCACGTCTTGTTACCTCCGGGAAGCTCGGGACATTGCGGGTAGCAAACATTTGCGAAGCTGAGCATCTCGGAGGTAATTTATGTAAGAGTCTAAAAGACCTGTTGTACAGCAAATTTAGGGTACTGCCAGAACCTTTTTTATAATTCACCCAAAGTTGCTGACCGTATATATTACTGCAGAAAGTACGAAAGAGTGTCTTTAGTTTGACCCAAATACTTAAACTCTTGTACTTCCTCAATTACTTCACCATTCATTTTAAACCTTATATCAGCTGGCTGATTACAGCTTTTAGGATGAAATTGCATAACCTTAGTTCCTGTAACATTAAAAAGAATATCATGTTTCTGCGAATACACTTCGCAGACGTTTAGTAGCCGATCCAGACCTTTAACAGAGGGACTTATTAACACCATATCATCGGCATAAACTAAGTTATTTATCCTTGTGTTATCTATACAACATCCCACTGTTGCCTTATTAAGTGAAGCAATTAACCCGTCAATATACACATTAAACAGCATAGGGTAGAGCAAGGAGCCTTGTCTCACCCCGCAAGAGAAGCCAAAACACTCGGATAGTACATTGCCCCACCTAACAGTGAAAGATTGGTGGGAATACCAAAATTTCAATAAATTTAATATGTATATGGGAACCTTCCTGTCTTCTAGTTTTGCAAATAAAATATTGTGGTTCACCCTATCATATGCCTTACTTATATCAAGGAAACAGCTATAAATGGTTGAATTACTGTCGATATATTTAGATATTGTTTCTTTAAGTACATAGATACACAGGTCAGTTGAGTGGGACCTTTTAAAGCCAAACTGATTAGGAGATGTCCATAGGAAATCATTTAATCGGAGTAACAAGAGTTTTTCTAGTAGTTTTGAGAAGCAGGAAGCGACAGCAATAGCAGGGATATAGCTATGAGCCACCATGACTGATAGGAGCAGTGATATATGCAGATATACTACGTCATTTGCATATTTTAAGTGCTCATTCGATAAGTCATCTACCCCTGACGCAGAACCAGTCTTTAACTCTTTAATTAACCTATTTACTTCAGAAAATAGAAAATGATATAAAAATATTTTCCCTTGTCCCTCCCACAATCGTTTCGCTGCAATCTATCTTAAGATTATCCCTACTCATACTGTTAACACTGTTAGAGTAGTGGTTTTTCCACAGCTTTGCAATTCCATCCTCCTCCGACACCCCATCGATTGTCGGAGGGAGGACATTTTTGACACCCGTTTGATTCTTAACAAAATTCCAAAATTTGTTATTATCGTTATTTATGCGAGCTTCACAGGCTTTTGATGCTCGAATAGACTCTTCTTCCTGTTTACATCACCTTATGGCCGCCCTATACTGACCCCGACTTCTATATATATATATATATATATATATATATATATATAGCACACTAGTGGCCAAAATTCTGGACACTTTCTCATTTTTCGTGATTTTTTTTATTAAAGTCGAGTATGGTTAATTGAATTCAAATTTTAATTATTTTTTTTGTAGAAAAAGTGTTTATTAGGCATTCCTTATACGATTAAACATAATTTTATAAAAAATAAGCTGGAAGATACGTACAAACAATAAAAAGGTACACGTCATTGGAAATATTGCCATATTGCCTCAGTCCCTGTGTCAATTGTAATGATCAATCGGCGAAAAGTCACGCTATTTCACTTAGCGAATCAGCATCAAATCACGCCACTTATGATGAACAATCAGCATCAAATCATGCCACTTATGATGATCAATCAGAAAACAGTAATTTGGCAGCTGCATTTCATTGTGTTATTGTTAAGTTGCCGCGCGAATAACAAAGTCTCCTTCTCCTCTTTATCCCTTCATATTACTGTCACTGCTGGCCATGTCCCTTCATATTAGGAAAAACTGGACACCATCTAAGCGAAGAAAAGCTGTAACCCTTCAAGAAGAAGGTTATACATTCGAACAAATAGCCAAATGACTCAGAGATGGGGCAACAAAATCTGGAGTAAGAAAGGTTTGCCAACGCTTTCAAGATCTTGGTACAGTCAAAACTGCCAAAAGAACTGGAAGAAGTAAGACAAGTGAACAGGACAACCGGCGTATTGTAGATTATCCCTAACTGATCGTCGCAGGATATCAAAGGAAATAATGCATACATTAGAAACAAGTGGTGTCAGCATAAGTGACAGAATTGTAAGGTGTTGGCTTTTTGACAGTGGACTTAAAGCAAGAATACCTAGAAAGAAACCATACCTGAATGCAGTTCAGAGAAGAAAACGCCTTCTGTGGGCAAGAGAACACAAAGAATGGACATTAGAAGACGGGTACACTGTAATATGGAGTGATGAGACAAAGATTTCAATTTTTGAAAGTGAAAGATTGAAATGTGTGCGACGCAGACTAAAAAAGATGTGTTGCCTGAATGCATTACAGCAACTATGAAGCATCCTATCAGCGTTATGGTGTGGGGATGCATGTATGGATGGGGTGTTGGACGCATTCAAATTATAAATGGAACTTTGAATGCTAAAAAATACCAAGAAGACATTTTGGAAAAGAAGTTACTCCCCTCAATTCAGGATATGTTCCCACACAATTCAGATGGAGCAATCTTTCAGCAAGACAGTGCTCCTTGTCACACGGCAAAATCAAGTATGAAATGGCTTAAAGACCATAAAACCAAAGTGTTACAGTGGCCTGGCAATGTCCAAACCTTAATCCCATCGAAAATTTGTGATAAAAACTCAAGAAACTGGTAGCAAAGTCTAATCCAAGCAACAAAATGGAGTTGATTGAATCTATCATCAAGGCCTGGTTCAGAATCATCAACCCAGATGATTTAAAGCATCTAATTGATTCATTGCCAAGAAGAATCGATGCAGTCATCAAAGCAAAAGGTTATCCAACTAAATACTAGCATTAAATATGTTTTTATATATCTGTACTTTCTGAATAAAAATATGATTTTAGCTTGTTTTTTATATAAATATGTGTTTTAGTTCAAGAAAATGTCATAGTAACTGTTTGATTGAAACAAAAATATTTATCTCAATATAAAATATATTAAAGAACATTAAAATATGCCTAAAAATTCAATACTAAATAGTTTATGCGCAGCAAAGATCAGAAAAGCGAAATGGTCTGTCTCTCTATAAAAAGTGTCCAGAATTTTGGCCATTAGTATATATATATAGTATATATATATATATATACAGGAAGGTCCCGGTTATCGCGGTTAATTGGTGCAAGCAGAATACCGCGATAAGTGAAAACCACATTAAGCGGGATTGATATAACATGTAAAAATTGCTAATGTTGCCAACGCAAGCAGAATACCGCGATATAGTTGCGTAGCCGCATTCACCGGGAACAATATAACATGTAAAACTGGTTAATATTGCCAAGTTAAAAAAAAAAATATTTAGGCTGTCGACTTTGACTTGTTTTTATTACTATGTACAGTACAGTACATTATACAAAGGTAAGGTAGTAAATAAATTGATTCATTTGTTTTAAAGTTTATTGAAAAGCACATGCATGTGTACAAAAAATGAATGATTATTTTTATTTCTTTGTAAAATAACGTAAAAGTGAGGCTTTGTCATTGTCAATACCAGAGCTGGGCACTTCCGCAAACACTTCCGCAAACCGCAAATTCCGCAATTGCGGAAGTATGTTTTTCGTTTGCGGATTTGCGTTTGCGGCAAAGTCATCGCAAATTAGTGAATTTGCGTTGCGGAACTAAGACCGCAAACGCAAATCTTTCCGCAAATTTCCCACGTGGCCACTGGCCAAGCCCGCTAGTGCTGTGACGCTGCTGTCACTGGCCGCCAATTGGCTGGCAGGGTGCGCGTCATCTTTCCCGCCACTCCGTAGTATTTTTATTTCTTCTACAATAGTGATTTATTGTAATAAATTATTTAGCCTTGTTTTTAATAAAAACAAGGCTAAAACATTAAATATTAAAAAGATATAAAAACTTTGTATACCTCTTTAATGTTTTGGATACTTTTTATAGTTAAAATTGCGATTGCGGAATTTGCGGTTTGCGGAAGTGTTTGCGGAAGTGCCCAGCACTGTAAAAATTGGAAATATGGTTTGCGTTTGCGGATTTGCGCTTGCGGCACCAAAAATGGCAAGCAGTTTGCGGATTTGGGGTTGCGGAAGGTAAGGTTTGAGTTTGCGGATTTGCGATTGCGGAAGTGATTTTGAGTTTGCGGTGCCCAGCTCTGGTCAATACACAATGTATCTCGACAGACTTTCATAGCACGTTCCATATCAGGATCTCCATTCATTAATTTCTGTTTCGCATTTTCAATATCGCGAAGGAGACTTGCTTTTGTTTTGCAAATAAAATATTTTTTCCCGCGATAAGTGAAATTATACTGCATATAACGGGATTATGGTCACAAATTATAAACCGCGTAACATCGAATACCGTGTTAACCCAAACCGTGTTAACCGGGACCTTCCTGTGTATATATATATGATGAATAAAACCACGAAGGAAAGGAAACACAGAATGGTGCTCAAGCGCTTTCGTCTAATGACATCCTCAGTGTTCCTGAGGATCTCATTAGACGAAAGCGCTTGAGCACCATTCTGTGTTTCCTTTCCTTCGTGGTTTTATTCATCATAAATATTTTTCACGTGTTACTTTCGCGAAATAATTTTCATATATATATACTGTGTGTATATAATATATATATATACAGAGAGGGTTCAACAAAGTAAATAGACACGACGATGTTGTTCTCCAGAACAAACTGCAAACTCATGAATGAAATGCCAGAACGTGTTTCACCTTTACATAATGCGAAAGGGAAAACAACACAATTCTAAATACTGTATATTAAGTTGAATATTTTGTTACTTATTGACTTTTATTGTCAAATAAACAAAATTACGGAAATAAACCAAAGTTGCCTATTTACTTTTGTGAACGCGCTCTGTCTCTCACTCTCTCTGTCTACAGGGATGGCGAAAAAGTCGCGCTCGGGTCGTATAGAATGATTTATAAAAGAATGAGTTTTAACTTTTAAAATATTTTATTTAAACAAAAAATAAGAAAAAATGCGCCATGAAGCATTTTGAAGCATTTCAGGCGTAATGGTTGAGAAAATGTAAAGCATTTCCATTTTTAACTCTTCAACAGAGTGGGTGCGGATGTGGCTAGATTTGTTCTTCGAAGAAGACCACAACCAGTTATCACAAGTTGTGAGGTCGGGACTTCTGGGAGGCCAGTCGAGAGATCCTCCTCGCCCATTCCACAATGGAAATTGGTTGTTGAAGAAATTACCCACGTTAATAGCATAATGGGCCGGTGCACCGTCTTGTTGTAAAGTAGCAGTTTACGAGGCTCACTTTATCAAGTTCGGGAAATAACCAATGAGACATCTGTAGATATAAATGCAAAACACCACTTTTTTCTACGTGAAGGTCAAAATATGATAATAAATAGACAGAGGGCAGTGGGCATCGAAACTGTTGTGGAAATAAACTCTGTCTATCAGAGTGGGTTTTTATTATCATATCTCTAGATATCTTAGATCAATCACACTCACATCGAAAAAATATGGACCAACACTTATATGGAAAACTGATGAGTGGGTAGTTGGGAGGTAACGAAAATGGTTCACTGAGTAGGTAGGTAGTTAATCTAACAATTATTAAATTCCTTTTATGTCAATAACTGGGTGGATGAAACCAATTGGTTGCTCACCAGAGTTATTCTCCACACTAGTATTTATATACTGTGTGAGAAGAGCGTGCTCGGTAATAGATATACATTACCGCTCAACCAACCGAGGAAAAAACCAAGACAACGCTGGTGGAAAAAGCCCCGCGAAGAGGAGAACAAAGGAGAACGAAAACGAGGAACAGGGCGAAAGGACGGAACCGGAGAAGGGACGAGAACGAACAACGAAAAAGATCCCCACCAGCAAGTACGCTCTCGACAATTAAACAGGAAGGAGAAAAGAGACTCTCTAATAACTAACAGTAAGTGACTAATTGTGTTTTTAACCCAGCAAATTAATCACATTAAATTAAGCTGGGTCAGACAAGTTAGGCCTACATTGTGGCCTAAGACCCAGCATCAACTCATAGCTTAACAAAGGTGAAGGTAGATTGCCCTAACCTAATTTGGTGAGGAATCCTACTGTGGACCTCAATTTATCTGCCCGCTCTGGACCATTTCCGGAATCTCTAGGCTGACCCCTCTAGGCTAGACTTGATCTACTCTATAGTTAGACTGGAGATATAAGGGGTGGGTTAATTGTGGACCAATTCATACAGAGCATTTTTCGCATTGGTGGTCCGTGTGTGGGGAATTTACAAACCTTAACCTTACTTAACAAAAATTGCAGAACTAGGCTAAATGGTCTAGCCTAAGCCTAACCTAATCAAGCCTAATTAGGTCTACAACCTAGGGCCTAACTACGAAACATTTACATTTAAGGAGTCTCATTCTCTTATAAGCTTAGACCTGAGTGACACATAAGTACTTGGGGGGGATTAAACCAAATTTAAAACTTGACTGTTTTGTCTGTGATCTCTTTTCTCTAGTAATTTCTTCTTGTCCTATATTTCATTACGATCCCCAGTTAAACAATTTTGACTTAGACATGGACAGTGCGGAATTGAAAAAGTTAAAAAAGATAAGGGGGGCAAAGTTGGGAGCTGTTACAAAGGCTGTGAACACTTTTAACAATATTACACAACCAGGTAAGGAAGATTTAGAGTGTGTAATTCTTAAATTGGAAACTAAAAAGAAGGAAATAATAGCCATTAATGAGAGTATTTCAGAGTTAGTTGAATCCGAAATGGCTGAAGAACAATTGATAGACCTTTACGCTGATAATGATGATCAGGTAATCTCAATTGAACAGCAAATAAGGAGACTACGGTCTCGTTTGACTGACTTATCACCAAATAAACCTAATTCTGATTTTAATCAAAGTAGAGCTAACCTTCAACAAAATTTAAGTGGCCTGCTAAATCCTGAGTCACAAGAATTGAGGGCTCAGTTACCCATTTTGCTAGTACCAACATTTGAAGGGGACACGGTACAATTCCCATCTTTCATTGACAAATTTGAGAGTTTAATAGGTAATAAACCTTATATTTCAACTGTTGAAAAGTTTAGCTACTTAACTAGTTTCCTTAAAGGCCCAGCCTATAACCTGATAGCCTATTTACCAGCCGTAGGGAATTCATATGAAGTAGCTATTGATCTCTTAAAACGTAATTACATTAATAAAGATGAGATTGTATATGAATTATCTCAACAAATTTTTGATTTTGCACCCATAAAAGATAACCATAGTGATATGGAAAATTTTTATACAAAATTAGAAGCTATTATAGGACAACTAGTTAGCAATGAGATAGATATTAAAGCTTCATCTTGGATTATACAAGGCATAGTTCTTAGGTGCCTTCCTTTGAGGGTTAAAGATATTTTAATTCTAAAGACGGGAGAAAATTATCCTAATCTAGAAAGTATAAGAAAACACTTTCCCAATATCCTAACTAATTACAAATTGAGAAATATTCCAACACAAAATAAGACCCAGACTATGGATAAACCAAAGACTGTTCCCAGAGACCAACTAGCTACAGCCAAACAGACAAAACTTGATACTGTAGAATCAAATGTGACCAACTATAATACACGAACATCTACATTACAGAACTTTAATGTAACTGCTGCCTCAACTTACACACTACATTGCAAATTTTGTGCAAGTAATGAACACAGTAGTACTGGGTGTGATAAATATTCAGACTTTAACCAAAGAGCTAAAAGATGTGAACAGTTGAACCTATGTAAAAAGTGTACTGGCCAGGAACATTATAAGAAAGACTGTAAATCTAGGTTAAGATTCAAGTGTAAGTTTTGTAAAAGTTTACGACATGTCTCATCAATGTGTGATTCACCAAAGTGTCCAAACAATAGTACTCAAACTCAAAAGATACCTCCCTCAAACAAAGGTAATCAAGAAAATGCCACTTTCATGGGACATTCTGTTTGTTCAAACAACGTAACAAAAAACACTGAGATTCTTTTACCAACTATTACTTTGGACTTAGTGAATAGTGAGGGTAGCACCACTCCAGTGAGATGTCTTATAGACTGTTGTTCTCAACAAACATTTGTTTCACAAAATGTAGTAAATAAATTGGGTTTGACACCAAACCCGAATGAACAAAAACTCAATATTGCGTCCTTTGTTAAGGATAACTCGGACAAAAATAGCTATAAGACAATTGACCTGGAACTACATTTAGAAAGTAAATTAGAGAAAATTGAAGCAGTTATTATTTCTAAAGTAGGACAAAACAAACTGGTTATACCCAAACTAGAACAAACCATAAATCATTTGGGAAAACACTACAAAATAGCTGATAGACATATCACTAACAACACAGTAGCTAACATTGAAATGTTAATGGGGGCAGATTATATTAATCTTATTCATAAGGGCATAGTAGAGATAGGTAATGGTATAGCTATTCAGACTCCATCAGGGATAGCCCCTTTGGGTGATCTATCCAAATACAACCTAGACCTAAACCAAAATAGTTCATGACCAACAAATACTATGTGCCTCAACTCAGTCCTACATAACACCTGTAAGAATAGCAACACTTTGAATAATATTATCTCAACTGAGAACATTAATTCATCATTATCAAATGAAACTTTGGATGAGGCAATTCAAACTTTATGGTGCTAGAATCTGTGGGTATACATGACACAAATCAAACTTCAGAAGATCAGTTAATGGTAGAAAGATTTGAAGACACCATTCAGTGCAAAGACAACAGTTATTTTATTGAGTTACCTTGGAAAATAAATTGTCCAACTTTAAGAGATAATCTCAAAGTAGCTAAAGGACATTTATATAAAGTAATGAAAAAACTCAAACAAGATAATAATATAAAATATATAATGATGTCTTCAAAGAACAGCTACAGAAAGGCTTCATTGAAGAAGTAACAAATAACCCTTTTAAAAAAGATGGTTGTCATTATTTAACCCACAGGGGGGTCTATCGACAAGATGCCCCAACAACAAAACTCAGAGTAGTATATAACTGTAGTCTCAAAGACAGTGATAAACACAGTTTGAATGATTGCCTGATTGAGGGTCCTAATCTCATTTCTGACCTTGTGAAGATCTTACTGAGGTTCAGGTTAGATAAATATGCCGTACAAAGTGACATTTCAAAGGCATTTTTGAGAATAAATCTTAAAAATGAATATGATAAGAACTAACTTAGGTTCTTATGGTTCAAGGATCCATTTGATTTGAATAAAGGGTTCATAACCTATAGATTTAATGTTGTGTTGTTTGGAGCCAATTGCTCACCTAGCCTATTAGCATTGACAATTAGACATCATTTAAACCAGTTTAATAACTCTTTAACATTGAACTTCCTTAAAGAACATTTTTACGTAGACAATCTAATAGGCTCAACAACAACAAAATCTGAATTATCTGAAGTCTATGAACACTCTCAAAACATTATGCAACAAGGTAACTTTGAACTTAGAGAGTGGATTTCAAATGATGAGGATTTAAACAAAAAGATTTTAAAGGATAATAATGGTCTTACTGAGCCATCAGAGAGAGTTAAAACTTTAGGTATGAACTGGTATTTGGATGCAACTTCTAACAGTCATGATTCAATCTGTACTAAAGGTTTTAAACTTGATGAGGAAGCAAATACTAAAAGACAAATATTATCAGAGGCTTCCAAAATTTTTGATCCCATGAGTCTATTCCTGCCTTCAACAATAAAATCAAAGATTCTCCTCCAAGAAATTTGGAGGACAAATGTTGGGTGGGATGATCCAATAACAAATGAAAATCAAAAATCTTGGAAGAAGTTAGCTGCTGATTTAACAAAAGTGCAGAACATTAAAATTCAAAGGTGCTGTGGGTTTAGGGATAAGCCCCAGAGACTTCATGTGTTTGCTGATGCAAGCACACAAGCTTATGGGTGCTGTGCGTATCTTGTAAGCCCTACAGAAAGTCATCTAATTTATGCAAAAGGGAAAGTTGCACCTCTCAAACCTACCCGAACCATACCTCAATTGGAACTATTGGCTGCTGCATTAGCCATTAAAACCATTTCATTGCTTAAGGATGCTTACCATGATGTGAACATAACTCATATCCACATCTGGCTTGACAGTCAGATTTGTCTTGCCTGGATACGGAATGATAGCATTAATAGTAAGAATATCTTTGTAAGAAATAGGCTAAAAGAAATAGCTGAAGCTAATGAAAGCCTACAAGTAAACTTTCACTATGTTCCAACTAAACAAAATCCAGCAGACTTTCTGACCAGAGGTTTATCCTACAAGTTGTTGAAGTCAAACAAAACTTGGTTTATGGGACCTAAGTGGCTCTGTAATACAGACCAATGGCCTGTGGAACAAGTTAATTTGACATTAAATTTAATCTTTTCAAATGAAAAGGTTGAACCAATCACTAATTATGAACAGTATTCTGATTTCAGTAAACTTGTCAGGGTCACAGCCTACTGTTTGAGGTTTGCTCACAACTGTTTAACTACAATTAACAAACAGCTAAATAAAAATAATCATAATTATACAGAAGTTGCAACCAAATACTGCATAGGCCATGCACAACAAAAAGAGTACAATAAAGAGTTAGAATTCTTAACTAATGGGAAACAAACAAAAGAACCTGTACCATCAGTAGTTGTGGATCTAAACTTGTTCAGAGATGAGGAAGGCCTTCTAAGGTGTAAAGGGAGATTAGACAAATCAAAACTGTCATACAAAAGCAAACATCCAATCCTTTTACCTAGATTTAGCTATTTGACAACATTAATCATCAGAAAAACACACAATGATGTATATCATATGGGGGTACCACAGACACTAACTACATTAAGAAAAACTTATTGGATACCCAAGGGAAGGATCACTGTTAAAACAGTCCTGAGTGAGTGTGTCACATGTAGGCGTATTCATGCTAGGCCCTATAGGAAACCAAATCCTCCTGCTTTGCCAGAGGAGAGAGTTACTCTCAACAGACCCTTTGAGACTGTAGGCATTGACTATACAGGAGCATTGACTGTAGGGGTGGGTGACACTGAACAAAAAATGTACATTGTACTGTTTACATGTGCTCCCTCACGAGCTGTTTATCTGGATGTTGTGGAGGACCTTACAGCAGAATCTTTTGTTGCTGTCTTTAAGAGATTCTGTGCACGACATTCAGTACCCAAGACAGTTTGGACTGACAATGCTACATATTTCAAGGCTGGTGAACAAGTCATCCACGACTTGTTAAGCGATGAAATCACACAATTATATATACAAAATTCAAACATAAAGTGGAAGTATATTCCGGTTGCCTCTCCTTGGTATGGTTCTATCTGGGAGAGGAATATACAAACAGTAAAGAATTGCTTGAAGAAAGCAATTGGCAAAAAACAGATACACTTATTTGGGTTGCTCACTCTCCTGGCTGAGATTGAGAACATCATTAACAATAGACCACTCACTTATGTGAGTGACAACATTAATGACCCGGAACCATTAACTCCAAATCATTTGATTCGGGGAGAACAAGTTAGTCTCCTGCCGGACTACAATATAGACTCTTCAGAAGACCCAAACTGGACTCAACGACATGATGAGCTCCAGACTAAGTTACAACATTTAACTAGAGTTAAAGCTCATTTCATTAAACAGTGGAAAACTGAGTACTTGATGGGTCTAAGGGAGAGACATAAACAAATGACTAAGAAGGATTGGTCTGACACAATTAAGGTAGGGGACCTTGTTCTCATACATGACAGTACTCCAAGACAATACTGGCCTCTGGCTAGAGTTTCAGAACTCAGACCAGGGGCAGACGGGGTAACAAGAGTGGTCAAATTAAGGACTTCAACGGGTGACACAACAAGAGACATTTCTCTTTTGTACCCTTTAGAGTCTGGACCCAAAACAATGGACTTTGGAGAACCTTCTCCACTGACAGTAATAACTGGAGACACTGAACTTCCAGTAACTATTCCTTTGACAGTAGGAGTGGTAACGCATCCTACTACAACATTGACAGACACAAGACCTCAGCGACAAACAGCATTAAAGGCGCGACTATTTTTACAACAAAAAATAGATGCTGGGGAATTGTAATTTTATCTTCTAACTTTCATTTTTTCTTTTCTTATGGTAAAGACCATAGACAGTTTCATCCTATGGATGTATATTTTCTCTTCTAATTAAATGCTACACCTTCTCCATGAGAAGGTGAGGATAGGCACTGTTAATCACATTAACAGGCATTTACAGTCAAATAGTTAGCTAGTCTACACTCAGACATAAAAATTGGTGACAATGACACCAAAATTTTTATCTCCCGGGGCCCCCAGTATATGGAAAACTGATGAGTGGGTAGTTGGGAGGTAACGAAAATGGTTCACTGAGTAGGTAGGTAGTTAATCTAACAATTATTAAATTCCTTTTATGTCAATAACTGGGTGGATGAAACCAATTGGTTGCTCACCAGAGTTATTCTCCACACTAGTATTTATATACTGTGTGAGAAGAGCGTGCTCGGTAATAGATATACATTACCGCTCAACCAACCGAGGAAAAAACCAAGACAACGCTGGTGGAAAAAGCCCCGCGAAGAGGAGAACAAAGGAGAACGAAAACGAGGAACAGGGCGAAAGGACGGAACCGGAGAAGGGACGAGAACGAACAACGAAAAAGATCCCCACCAGCAAGTACGCTCTCGACAATTAAACAGGAAGGAGAAAAGAGACTCTCTAATAACTAACAGTAAGTGACTAATTGTGTTTTTAACCCAGCAAATTAATCACATTAAATTAAGCTGGGTCAGACAAGTTAGGCCTACATTGTGGCCTAAGACCCAGCATCAACTCATAGCTTAACAAAGGTGAAGGTAGATTGCCCTAACCCAATTTGGTGAGGAATCCTACTGTGGACCTCAATTTATCTGCCCGCTCTGGACCATTTCCGGAATCTCTAGGCTGACCCCTCTAGGCTAGACTTGATCTACTCTATAGTTAGACTGGAGATATAAGGGGTGGGTTAATTGTGGACCAATTCATACAGAGCATTTTTCGCAACTTAGTTCACAGGTTACACCAGCCCACATCATTTATTTATTTATTTTTTATTTAATTTGTGCCTTAAGCGTTAGGCTTCACTGGGCTCTTAATTAAAAATAAAAGTTATTATTATTGACACCTAAATCATAACTAAGAAATACACTGTTCAACAAAGTTTTTCTCCTTTTAATAAATATGAGTGAATCTTATGTTCTTTTATACGATGATTACGAAAAGAAAAACAGAATTCTTCTAACACCTTCAGTTTTTGAGGGATTTGTAATTTAAAACCCTTTGAGATTGAGTGAGCTTCAAATCGTTTTTCCCTATGGAAAGTGATTTAGTGTATTGTAATGATGTGAACGCTCTCATGGAGGCACTTGGTCGACAGCACAATCCAAAGAAATGGAGGCTTCTTTTCGATTCATCAAAGTTGAGTTTGAAAGCTGTAATATTACACAACGGTAATGTCTATTCTTCAGTTCCGATTGCACATAAAGTTCAGATGAAGGAATCATATGACAATATGCAGTTACTTTTGAAACATATTGACTATGAGAAACACTCCTGGCATATATGTGGTGATCTGTAAGTGATTGCATTTCTCCTCGGCTTACAGTTAGGATACACAAAGCCCTCTTGTTTTCTCTGTGAGTGGAACCACAGCCGAGCTAAGGGGAGTCATTATACATAGAAAGAGTGGCCACTTCGACAAAATTTGGTTCCACGACAGAAAAATGTTGCCCATTAACCCCTAGTAGATCCAGCAAAGATTTTCTTACCACCTCTCTATTTCAAACGTGGTTTGCTGAAAAATTTTGTAAAAACCATAAATAAAGACGGACCTGGATTTCTGTATATAAAACAGAAGTTCCCTAGAATCAGCAAAGCGAAAATTAAAGAAGGCATTTTCGTGAGCCTAAAGCTCAAAGAAGTGATGAAAGACTGAATTTGAAGAGTCTTTGAATGAGGCTGAAAAAACAGCATGGAAAGCTTTTAAAGAAGTGACTAAGAATTTCCTCGGCAGCGTCAAATCAGAAAATTATGTTTCCCTGGTGGAGCAAATGCTTAGTGCTTACCAAACCACTGGGTGTAACATGACTTTCAAAATGTATTTACTGCACTCCCACCTGGACTTGTTCCCATCAAACCTAGGCGCTGTCAGCGATGAGCATGGTGAAAGATTTCATTAGGATATATCAACCTTGGAAAAGCGGTACCAAGGAATATATAGCCGCAGTATGTTGGCCGACTACTCTTGGACACTTATAAAAGAAGCTCCTAGGACTAGTTATAAGCGAAAATCAGCTGCAAAAACATTTTAGGTAAGGTACTCTTCTTTTTATATAGTTATTAAATATACCAAAAATATAAGAAAATCTGTCAATTTTCATTTCCTTTTCCTTCAAAATTAGTGGGTGATAAAAAATTCTGTTTTCAAATTCTTAGTCAGCGTAAAAACATACATTGGTGTCACATAAATTCATTCGAAGGAGGAAACAGTTCTATTTTGTTGTTCATTGTTATTAATTAGGGTATTATTATTGTACGGGTAAAATAAAACTTTTCAGTAGTAATAATCATATTTTGACACTGAAAATAAAATTTTTAACTTAATGACATTCTTTTCAAGAGAATCCTGAAAAACAGAAATGTGACTTTTCATAATATACCAAAAAAAAGCTTTAGGTAAGATGCTGCAGTATTTCCTTTTCTTGCCATACCCGCCTCTTCCTCTACCTCCAGCCTTCCTCTTTCTGCTAAATCGAGTTAACATTTTCGTCCTCACAGGCTCCGCCTTCCGCACTTGTTCATCTTCCTCTTCCTCATAACATGTGGTGGGTGTTGTGTCCTTCCTTCAAAGAAATGGCGATTTTCTTTCACCCAGAAATAAAGATTCCGAGAGCTCGTACTAAGATATACGACACATTCGTCAGTGAACATAATGTTCTGACGAGAAGCTAAAGTTAAAAATTTATGCAACAAAATTTGACGTGACTGCCGCCATACGTTCATATCATGATCAGATAATTCATTGATAAATACGGGCCTACAGTATACTACTTATCGTAGCCTTCTTCATCAAACGTCGCATGTAAGTTCTTGGAGTATTGAATCCAGCAGATCGTTTCTTAGTTGATAGTTTTGGGTGATTGAAGAACTGACTCCTCTAAACGCCTACTAACGTCTGCATATTTCTGCAGTCTCCAACATCGTTTCACATCTAAAACAGATCCGGTTGTAAATGTTTTTTCTTCAGTTTACATAAATTTCCCTCAGTCGGAGCTGCTTTGTGAGGCATTACAGTCTTTACTTATATCATTATAAGTTTTACTAGTACGTTCCTTTTCATGAACTCAAACACTCTCAAGACGCTCCTCGATTGTAAAAGAGTTTGTATCCCCTATGTTGAAGGTTTGATGGCCTACGTCATTATGAAGTTTGTTTACATACTACATAGCCTAGACTAGGCCGAAGGTGATTATCTTAGGCGTAGCTGCTTCTATTTGGCAAATTTGTGTGAATTGCGTCGTAAATATTCTTTGGAACACATTCTTCATTTCTAATTCCTGTATATTTGTAAACGATCAGATTGCGACTTTTGGCCATCCCTGTATGTATATATGTATATATATATATATATATATATATATACGCACTGAAAACTAACATATTGTAATTTACAAAAATGTAGTGTACACTCCTTACTAAACGCTCGTTATTTTCTTTATTTTATTACTTTCCTTTTATCATTTCTCTTTTTTCTCTTTACACTCGCTTCGTTGTACTTTATAAACACGGGCAGGTGGGTAGCCATAGCTGGCATTATGATTTCGAACAGCAAAGGAAGTGGGATAATTATACACTTTTATTTACTGTTTACTGACTTTTTATTTATGCCGAAACAATTGAACAAACGGGAGAACATGAGTGCGGATTATCATTAACATTTAATCGCGGAGAGAGACACAATTAAATATTTTAAATCCACAATAACATACTAATACGAAAAAACATCTAATCGGGGCAAACCCACGCCTGAGACTGAACTGCCAAAATTGGGCATTTTCACTCAGCCTCCAGCTTCGGCACATTTCGGTGTTACCAACTGGTATTTTATATTTTTAATTCCAAACAAAACATTATTAAATTCTTATAAACAAAACATTACATTCTTATTAGACATTATTATCTTATCTTTATTAAAAAACCAATACACGACACTCGCATCACCCCCTTGAAAATAAGTTTTCACTAGGAAAACTTATTTATTTAATTTATTTTCTTTTACAAATTTATTTATTTATTCAATAAATTTATTTATTTTTCAGTTTTTCCTTTAACAATTTCAAAGGTAGAAGACAAGAAATCATTTCAATGACAAATTCCACACATTAGATATTTTGTATCATTTCATAAAAATCTTAAAAAAATCAAAATTTTCACGTTTCCATAAAATAACATTTCACACTAATAATTAAATGTACAACCTGTAACAAAGCTGTTACGTGGTAATGGCTCCCAAAAGAAAATACCATACAAAAATAGACTCAAGATTAATTAATATTGTCTTAGTGAAGAACTACAGAGACAAATAGCCAATAAAGTGGGAGTTTCATTGTCGACGGTGAGCAAAACCCTCTCTCGTCATTCTCAAACTGGGAATGTAATGAACAAAGTAGGCTGACGGCGAAGAAGGAAGACCTTAGAAAAAGAGGACAAATATATGATTTTATTAAACAAACGCAACGGAAAGAATACTAGTGTTCGAGTAGCTGTTGAATCAGTGCATCACGCAACAGCAGCACTTCTACTTCAACAGCGAAGAGACGTTTGAGGGAGGTTGGTTTAATGGGTTGGGTTGCTACCAGAAAGCCTCTTCTGCGACGAAGAAATAGAGCCAAACGTCTGAAATTGGCATAAAATCACAAAGAATGGGAACTCCAAGACTGGCAAAAGCGGCTTTCTGGTAGCAACCCAACCCATTAAACCAAACCTCGGACGTCTATTCACTGTTGAAGTAGAAATGCTGCCGTTGCGTGATGCATTCTCTTCAGCAGCTATTCGAACACAAGTCTTCTTTCTGTTGCGTTTGTTCAATGAAATCATGTATTTGTCTTCTTTTTCCGAGGTTTTCCTTCTTCGCCGTGAGCCTACTTTGTTCATTACATTCCCAGTTTGAAAATGACGAGAGAGGGTTTTCCTCACCGTCGACAATGAAACTCCCACTTTATTGGCTATTTTTCTCTGTAGTTCTTCACCTAAACGATATTACTCAATCTTGAGTCTATTTTTGTATGGTATTTTCTTTTGGGAGCCTCCACTCACTAAGCACCTGTCTGACAGCAGTCTACACACTTTTATTGATGAAAAAGTTATTGGAGACCTTGACTTTTGTAAATTCCGATGTCACACACAAGCAGTTGAGCATGTAGTTCGAACAGTAAGAGAAGCATCTGCTGCGGTCTGCGGAGAAGTTAATCGTGATGGCTTCATTAGAACGAGAATAGAATCTACTAAGTTATTGCCAAGCTTTCAGACAAAGTATATGTAACTATACTTATGTATACAGTAGGTATATTGCGTATTGTAACATGTCGTCAGATAGCACCAAACATACTTATAATGGGTTGCAGAGGAGGAGCTATTAAAGTTTTATAGAAATTTTGTAGTTCATATAGATGACGCCCATCGTTATATGACCTTATTTTATTAATTTTGTCCTTTATTAAATAATTTTCAACGTTAATTACTGAAATATTTAATGAAATTTTAATATTATCTATTTGTTTTATAGAACACGTTTCAAGTTTCGATTTATCAGTAATTATTCTTGATAACTAACTAACTTTATAAGCGGAAGATTCAACCTCAGAGAAATTGTTTACGTGCATGACGGCGGTCGCTGCCAACTTATTATTTTAAGTTATAAAACATAAATAGGAATAACTTTACAAAAACAATAATTATGGTATTGTATTAAGTTACTACATTAAATTACACACTTTTGTAATATTTGTACGATATATATTTTCTTATTATTTATGGGTAGCTATAACTTGTTTTGGTAAGCCTATAATATTTTTTATACAGTGAAGCAAATGACTCTATAGATTTAGCAAGAACTTATAATAAAAGCCTGAAGAAGCAAAGCACTAGCTGTATTGTAATTCGGAAAGTCACAATTTTGGGTTTTCTTTAGTGGTGTAGTGATTTTGATTCCACCTAAAGCTATATAGACCCTCTTCGTCATATAAACATAAATGATCTATCACACACAAAAAAATAATAATATACACGGTGAACCAAAAGTAGGTGGACAGTAGGTTGAATACGGTTTGTGTTATATTATATTATAACTATGGTGTTCATTATAACTATGGTGTTTGTGTTATATTATATTAAATATTATAACTAAATTTATTTAAATTTTATTTTGTATTATAGTATACAAAAAAATTAAATATGTATTCTCAAAATAAACGTTATCATTTACTGTCCACCTACATTTGGTTCACCCTATATATATATAATATATATATATATATATATATATCTTTTAGTTTTCGAAATGCCTTTTGTATATTGTATGTAAGAATATTTTTAATTTTTTAAATTTAGACTTGAACATTAAATATAAAAACTTTAATTTCTACAAAATGTTTTTAAACTAAATTTCTTACTTCAAAATATCTTTTTCTCAATTTAGTGATAAAAAGAACTTTCTTATACTGAAAAAATTAATATCTTTAAGTAAGCAAACTGCAAGATTTTTTTTTTCACTAAGCAAACCCTTTTTATCACTAACTATAATTATACTCTATGCATTTAAGAGATAATAATAGTTACGGTATAAATTTTATATTCCATTTTGTCGAAGACATTCAAATTTCTTACAGTCTGCTGCATATGATACGAGTGAAGCTCTCCCACAGGCTCGTGAAATTGTTTATGAAAGAAATGTTAGTTGGTTGGCTGAATAGGCTGTCCCAGGCACGCATCTATCGCATATTTATATCACTGAGAAAGAGTACATAAGTACTTATAATAGAGTCAATATATGAAAAAAATAGGCTGAATGTAAAAAAATTGCAACAAAAGCTTTTTTGCTGGATTTTGGTTTGTTGGGTCATAATGATGAACATACAAAAAGTCTATAGAAATCTGACCTCCGGAAAGTTGTCATTTTCAAGATGGCCGCCAATACCTTAAAATGGCTATAAGTCAGTTACTATATCCTAGATGATGATTTGGTGTCTATACTAGGTTTTAGGGGTCAAGGAATCACATAAAACCAATTGAAGTAAATAAAGTAACAAAATAATAAATAAAATAAATAATAATAAATAATATAATAAATAAAAATAAAAATATTAAATTAAAATAATATTAAAAATATAAATAAATAAATAATAAATAAAATAATAATAAATAAATAAAGTAATTAAAGTAAAACAATTAAACCAAAACTTTCTAATTTCGTGATCAGTTGACAGCTGAAGCCATTGCCATGTAGCAATGTCCTCGTCATCACAGATTGCATTATTCATTACTGTGATATGCACACAACACGACAGATGTAAGCAGACTGAAATTGAACCGTAATATCTGTCGTGAGGACGTTGGAGAAAAAGACACCGTTGTCATACGCGAAAAAGGGGCTGCTGGTATCATTGCAGCAAGTCTCCAGAGAAAGGATGACATTGTCGTTACTACTGGTTCCAGTGTTCATTCAAAGTGTCGCAAAGCGTACATAAATCCGAGTGACAAAAAATTATTTAACGAAGCAATGTCAACCTGGCCCAACTGAAGCAACCGAGAGGACCGCACGCAGTAGTACAGGGTCATATAATAGCCGAATGGACTGTTTGTTCTGTACTTGTAAAGTTTTGAAACAGATTCAAAAGAACGAGGCAGTTCATCGTTAGATTGGAGTTACGTCAAGACTGATATTTTCAAGAAGCATTATTGAAAGTAGCAACACTCGAGGTGATGATTGGGCGGTGGAGGTGAAAGGTCGCATAGAATATTATGGGGGTGATTTATATGCGGCAGATTACGTATATCATCATTCATGCTGTGTGAACTTTCGAACTGGACGAGGCATACCGCAACAATATCTCTCACAACCACCAGAAAAACGGAGAAAAGTTGGTCGACCAAAAGCTGCTGATCAGGAACAAGCATTCTAAAACATGTGTGTATTTAGAGACCAATGATGAGGAACAATTAACTATCGCAAGCCTCACGAACAAAATGGGGAGTTCCTATTGGAAAGAATCGTCTCCTTATGCAATCAGCATATGAAAGTCAGGCTAAAGGAACATTACGGGAACTCTGTATACATATCAGAATGTGAGGGGCAGCGTGGAAACATAGTGACAATGCGTGAAAAGACTTCAAAAATTCCTTTTGTCATATTTCAACAAAGCAAAGGACGGTGATGAAGAGTCACAAAAGAAAGCAATAATCGAAACTGCCGCTAGATTACTGAAAATGACATCAAATCGGAGGTTCCGTCATGACAGACAGGTATCCTGACAAATCAGACCTAAAACTCAATTCAGCTTTGCAGTACCTCCCTGACTCCCTTCACACCATGCTAGAATTACTTTTTGTTGGAAAAGACACACAAGAAAGGTCGCAACCATCGGTCAATCCATCATTCAAGCAGTTCGACCTAGAGCTGTTATTTGCCTTTACAAATTGGACTCTCTGTTCAGATGCACCATATGCATAGATCGCGAATCCTCATTGACACTCTTACTCTATGGGCTTTGGTTCGTCATACTCTGAGGTACAATGCTTTGAAAAAAATGCGGCAAACATGATAGCTCCACATGTTAGGTGAGGGTATGGAGAGCTTAGACTTGTCCTTGTTATTTGCAGCAGACAATGTGACCACAACGTCATCACAATTGATGGTAAAGGAAAGTTTCATGGAATGGGTATGATCGCAGCGTTAACGCCTGGGCGGCGATCCAACCTTACCATTCAACGAAAAGGCATCTCGGAACTGAACGCTGTTGAAGCAGCTCGAATTGATATCATTGAACACCGCTTTGCTAAACATGTATACCAAAGTGTCAACTTCCACAAAATACTAGCGCCCCATGATTTTCGACCGAGGCATTGACATTTTCTGGGAACTTTCTTTCAGTTTCTCCCACCTACACCGAATTGGCAGGGGATGATGCATAGCATCCACCAAGGCCGCATGCATCCTGGTCAGTATCGTCGTATTTCTGCCAATGATAGACATGTACCCGGGGATAAGACGTGCATCCTGTCGACGCTGACATACCTATCCAATCTCGCATGGAAACACAACATCCCAGCAATCATCACTTTTGACCAGCCCCTTTTGGAAGGCATCAGAAATCATTTGTGACGCTGCAGAATAGTTCCTTAAAAGATATTGTCCTGCTCCTTGGAAGTTTTCATACTTTCATGAATTTGCTAGTGCGATCGGCACCCTGATGCAAGGGTCAGGATTACGGAAACTACTAGAGGTAGTGTATGGAGAAAATGCTGTGACGCACATCATGACTGGCAAATCCGTCCAACGAGCATTTCGGGGACATCATCTTTTGGACAAATGCTTGAACAATTTGGTCCTCACTGATCTAATGAATCGAGATGAAGAGTTCAAATTGCTGGTTCATAAGGTTGAAAAACTGTATGCTGCCTTGTTGTCATTTGAAGCTGTCATGAAGATGTTGAAACATCGGAAATTGTCCCAAGATTGAAGAAGTAATCTCTGCTGAAAAGTCCCGTTTGTCATCTGCATCAAAGACAAGCCAACTGTGGTTATGTTATCAGAAATGGCGGGGGTTGCACGCAATTTGATTAGAGCTGATCGCACTGGGTCATGGTATATGCATCTCCGTGCTGTGCATGACGCGCTACCAATATTTGCTGCCGCGGGACATTCAATTACCTGAAGTCAGCATACCTATATCTACAGAATATGAATCAACTTGGCGACAAACAAACCATCAGTTCTGGAGAAGTTTGAACAAGGACACCATATATTCGCCGAAGCGATCAGTTTTGGGCTGGACTTGGATCGGACTTAGTCATTGAACAAACACTCTGAGATCACTCAAAAGTGTCGGAGGTCTCACTAGAGGCAGTGGAATGACAGAGGAGCAACGTGCCATTTGGACAATGTCATCCCCAATATCCTCTGAGTACAATAGTGCCATGCAAGAACTGACCAATCTCTCGTACACCACTAAGGAACAACATAAGGAGGCCACAGAATCAAGAGTCAACAGGGACTCGTCTGATGTTGAAAAGATATATTCCAAGCTGGTGACCTACTCTCCATTCTCTCCAGATCCATCTCTAGAAATATCATCACTGGTGTTGTGGCTAAGGATGATGTTAATGTGCAAGACTCAGAAAATGTGGGGAATAAGAGCATTGAAAAAAATAGTAGGCCACCAGTATTCTCGTACTTATATAAACGAAAGGACAAAGCAAAGACTCTAGGTGATGCATCGGCTGTCAAAGTTGGGCGTGAGAGGACACTGACCCTGCATTAGTGTTTCAACGATTTCTTGTTGTGTCACAAAATGAAGACCTTTCACTGACAGATGTTCTCAGCTATGAACTAAGCACATTCCCTCCTGCTCTATTTGAAGCAACGCACGTCATTCGCAAAGCAGACAAACCGCAGCTTGCTGATGCTATAGCCGATCATGTGAATTCATCTGATGTGATCAAGAATGCAATTCCCATCACTGATCATTATGTCCTAGATGGAGGCTCCCTAATTCATGTGCCTTGGAAAAGTGGAAAAACTTATGGGACCATTGCACAATCATACGGGGATTTCACACTTCGGCATTATGGGAGGGCTACAGTGGTTTTCGAGGTTATGATGGAGCGCCAACATAAAAGACAATACCACCTAAGGAGAAGGGATAATGTGCACCCAGTCATCAAAGTCAATCCGATTCCGAATTCACGGGAAAAAGAGCTGAGTTTCTCTCGGGGTGAGAATAAACAATCATTGATAAACCTGATCAGTGAAAATTTAACAACTAGAGGCTGTAAAGTCAGAAATGCAACTGGTGATGCTGATGTAGACATTGTAATGGCATCAATACATGCTGCAAAGTGCCAGTCCACAACTTTGGTTGGGAGACACAGACCTCCTAGTTCTCTTACTATGCCATGCATCTTCGGCTGAAAAAGATCTCTATTTTCACTCTGATAAACAATCCAAGTCAAAAATTCGTGTTTACCACATAAACATTCTGAAAGAGAAATTGGGTAGTAAGTGTGCATTCAACTACCATTCATTCACGCTTTCACAGGATGTGACAGTACGTCTAGGATATTTGGGATCGGGAAGAAAAACGTTTTTCAGAAACTTGTAAAAGGCGACTCCACACTGAACAACTGTGCCGATGCATTCAGTAAACCGAAACAGCCATGCCAGAATTGAGAATTGGGTACTAAACTTATGGTTACCCTCTTTTCTGGTAAACCATCGGATACACTCGCTTCACTAAGGCACTCTACGCTTAGTAGAAAGGTAATATCCGCCAAACATTTGTGACACCAGAGCATCTTCCTCCAACTGCTTGTGCCACAAAGTATCACTGCCTCCGCTCGTATTATCAGACAGTGGTCTGGTTGGGGAAGGATGCTGGTATGTCTCCAACAAATTGGGGTTGGAGTCTAGATAAAAATAATCTACAACCCATCATGATGAAAAAGAACCCTGCCCCAGGAACTCTACTCAAGATTATCCATTGCAATTGCACAACTGGCTGTAGCACCCAACGTTGTAGCTGCAGAAAATATGGACTTCCATGCACCCCTGTATGTGGACAATGCCAAGACATTTGCTGCGACAATCCCAACAATGGTGTCTTTGAGGAAGATGACAGTTATAACTATCATAGTAACAACGTCAGGAGGTCTCATAATGGGTAATTGGGTATAAAACTGCGTTGAATTTAGGTAATGTTACATTTTCTGCTGCAGATTACAGGTCATGTATTGTTTTTACATAATAAATATTAACCTGATGTCATTTAAATTGGTTTTATGCGATTCCGTGACCCCTAAAACCTACGTATAGACACCAAAATCATCACTCTAGGATAAATAGTCACTGACTTATAGTCATTTTAAGGTATTGGCGGCCATCTTGGCCGCCATCTTGAAAATGACAACTTTCCGTAGGTCAGATTTCTATACACTTTTTGTATGTTCATCAGTATGACCCAACAAACCGAAATCCATCAAAACATCTTTTGTTGCAATTTTTTTAGGGTCAAACCATATATTGACTCTACTAATAGAAAGGACAATATAATTATAAAAAAATTATCTCAAGGACTAAATGATCTGTTGATTTTAAAATAACAAGTATATTCATTTTCAAATTTGGCTGATGTGAAGATAATAATAATAATAATAATAATGAAGATTTTAAAAATTTTAATCCATGGGTCCAAAATAATAACAAGGATTTAGAAATATTTTAGTTCTTCATATTCGTTAGTTCTTTATATTCACTTTTCGAATACATACACACGTACTGAATTAACTAACTACCAACTCTCTCTCTCTCTCTCTCTCTCTCTCTCTCTCTCTCTCTCTCTCTCTCTCTCTCTTGCATATACACCGGGTGGCCCATAATTCAGGAACCATAGGAATAATTGTATTTTTTTCTAATAATTCTTGTACTTTCTAATAATGTTTTTTTTTCTTTATTTTCTTTTTGATGAAAAAAATCGAGTGAAGTGATATCTGGTGACCTGGGTGGCCATTCAAGGACCTCTTCGGCCAATCCATCTGTTGGGGAACGTTTTATCAAGGTATTTGCGAACTTGCATAGCAAAATGAGGAGGTGCACGGTCTTGCTGATAAAATATGCCACGTCGTTTGTTTATCGGTACGTCATCCAGGTAATTCATCAAAAGAAAATAAAGAAAAAACATTATTAGAAAGTACAAGAATTATTAGAAAAAAATACAATTATTCCTATGGTTCCTGAATTATGGGCCACCCGGTATATATAAATATATATGTATATATAAATGGAATTTAACTTAAAAATCCGCTTTTCAGAGCGGTGGAAAAATGTTTATTCAATAACAGGTGTGAAATGTATTAGACTAACGATGTTTTATATATATATATATATTATAGTTGTTTGTACCCTGTGGTGAGTGGACGTGCTGTTTTGCTCTCTCTATTTAACACCCAAATTAGAAGGGAATAATCTACTCGGCGGTTTATTTATTCTGTTTGCACCCGAAAGTGTATAAAGTATCAGTGAATCCGTGTGTAGTGAATACTCTTATTTTAGTTTCAAGTTAAATGTTAATTTTACCGTCTTGAATTTCGGAATAGTATAAATTCATTTTAAATTAGTTACCCCATTATAATTCAATTGTGAACCACATTAATACTAATTTTATGTATACTATATTATTTTATTGTATGTAAACATAATTAATTATATATCACAATTGTCAGTTAATCATTTATATTCAAATATTTATTTTAATCTAATGCCATGTCCATTTTGCAAATAAATAATAGAAAACCAAAGGTTATATTTTCCACCTTTGGTACTGTCGTAGTTTCGCCTAACGGACTCAATACGGCTAGTGAGATAATCACTGGTTGGCACTTAACTAGCGGCAGTGCTTATGGCTACATCATCCAGGTTAACCTATACCGGATAGATGCGCTACGGTCCCAAGCCGTAGCTTGCCTAGGCCAACGACGACGACGACGTAAACCAACAATTGATGACCCCGGAGCTGGATTACCCCTTCACCCGAACGACTAGGACTAGACTGTAATGTCGTTCGTGCCCATCACCCCCTTCACCCGAGCGACTAGGACTAGACTGTAACGTCGTTCGTGCCCATCACCCCCTTCACCCGAGCGACTAGGACCAGACTGTAATGTCGCTCGTGCCCTCTGCCCCTCACCCCTGCCCGTGCGCTCTGTGCCTGCGCTCGTCTCAACCTCCACTCCTTCGTTGGGAACTTGTCGTCTTGCTTGTACGTTCGCAAGCATAGGAGAAGATGCCTGACGACGCTGGTGCCATCTCCCACTTGAGCGTAAAGCTCCCCGTCTTCTGGCCGGGTGATCCATTTATTTGGTTCCACCAAGTGGAATCACAATTCAACTTGGGAAGGATCACCACTAGCAGGACGAAATACGATCATGTTTTGTCCTCTCTACCAGCGAGCATCATCTCTGAAGTCCGTGACGTCATCGTATCTCCTTCCACGAGTGAGGACCCGTACAACGATCTGAAGTCTGCCATCCTGCGCCGCACCACTGTCTCCGAGCGTGAGAAACTACATCAGTTAATCTCAAAAGAAGAACTTGGAGACCGTAAGCCCACTCAAATGCTGAGGGCTATGCAGTGCGCTCTAGGCGAACGCGCACAAACCTTCGATAAGGACATCTTTAGACAGTTGTTCTTGCAGAAACTTCCTCCATCAGCTCAGCGTGTCTTGGCCACTATGGATCCTGCTACTCCAGTTGATAAACTAGCAGAAACTGCCGACAAAGTAGTGGAGATTGACACAGCTCCGGTCAACAACGTGAACACACAATCGGAACTGGAGTTGAAAGTGGAGAGTTAAGTCAACAACTCAACCACGTTTGTTCTCTGCTACAAATCAACGGCAAAGAAGCCATTCTCGGTCAAGATTTACGAAGAGGCATCGTTCGAGTTCCGGGAAGATCTGCTTCTACCACTCGAAATTTGGAAAGAAGGCTAGGAAGTGCATCTCCCCTTGCAATTTTTCGTCGGAAAACCCCAGCAGCGAGTCCTAATGGCGTCTAGTACTCGCACTGCCAACCTGTTATTCATAAAGGACAGGAACTCTGTATCAATTTCTTGGTTGATACCGGAGCATCAGTCAGTGTATTCCCTCAAAAATCTGGTCATACGCACTCGGAATCTCCGCCTCTATACGCTGCTAACGGTTCACGCATACCCACGTACGGTACTCAGTCGCGTGAACTAAACTTGGCCTTCACCGATCCTTCAAGTGGATTTTCATCTGTGCTCAAGTGCAGCATCCCATAATCGGCGCTGACTTCCTCCAGCATTTCAAACTCCTGGTGGATCTTGACAAGCGACGCTTATGCGACCAGGCCACACTGCTTTCTGTTCTTGCCAAACAGGTTGCCCTTCCGGACGCCTCGAACTCTGCACTTTCCCTCGTTCCCCCTAATTCCATGTACCAGTGCCTTTTCCAACGATATCCAGGAATTCTTCAACCTATGCAGATGGGTGATACCATTAAGCACACCATTACCCATCACATTACAACAAAAGGTCCCCCTGTGTTTGCAAAACCCAGACGTCTTGCCCCGGACAAACTGAAAGCTGCCAATCGGAATTCCAGCTTATGATGGATCTTGGGATAATAAGACCTTCCAAAAGCAGTTGGTCCTCTCCCCTACACCTGGTCCAAAGAAGTCAGGAGACTGGAGACCATGTGGCGATTACCGATTTTTGAATTCGACAACCATCCCGGACCGATATCCGGTACCAAATGTCCAAGACTTTACTTCTCTTCTCCACGGCAAATCTATCTTCAGTAAATAGATCTCGTTAAGGCTTTCCACCACATTCCCGTAGAGCCTTCGGATATTCCCAAGACTGCAGTTTGTACACCATTTGGGTTATTCGAATTTTTGAAGATGCCGTTCGGGCTACGGAATGCTGCGCAAACCTTTCAGAGGTTTATAGATGAGGTCACCAGAGGCTTAGACTTTGTTTATGCCTACATCGATGATTTGCTTGTGGCCAGCTCAACGGAAGAGGAACATAAGGAACATCTTTCACTCCTCTTTCAACGCTTAGAACAATACGGTGTTACTATTAATGCATCTAAGTGTGTGTTTGCACAGCCAACCTTGGAATTTCTTGGTCCACACGATTTCGCAGCACGGAATTACCCCCCTTCAGGACAAGTGTGAAGTGATAAAAATTACCCTATGCCAAGTAATCAGCGTGAGTTACGTCGGTTTCTAGGTTTGGTAAATTATTACCACAAGTTCATTAAAAACTGTGCCAGTGTTCTTGCTCCTCTACACGCTATGATCACACACAAACGCAAGGTAACGAAATTGTTATGGTGTAGCGATAGTTTACAGGCGTTCGACAATGCCAAAAATGCTATCAATAGTGCATTGTCTCTGTCATTTCCTATCAGTGATGCCCCCTAACTCTGACGGTCGATGCATCAGATGTTGCGATCGGTGGAGTGTTGGAACAAACCATTAACGGTCAACAAGCACCCATCGCGTTTTACTCGAAAAAGCTGCAGCCAGCCCAACGCGTTATAGTGCTTTCGGACGTGAACTTCTTGCTATTTACTTAAACGTGAAGCATTTTCAACATTTCCTTGAAGGCCGAGAGTTTTGTGTTTTTACCGACCACAAACCTTTGGTCACTGTCTTCAATAAAAACAGCTGTAACCACTCTCCCAGAGTCATCAGGCAACTCGATTATATCTCGCAATTTACCACAGATATCCGCCACATCAAAGGTGTCTTGAACACTCCAGCGGATGCACTTTCAAGAATAGAAATTACTTCTGTTACCCTCAGCTCTACACTGTGGAATGCTATTGCACAGGATCAAGATAAGGATACGGAACTACAAACGACTCACTCAGAGAAGACTCCACTCACTCACTTTCCCTCAAGAAAATGAGTATGCCAGGATTGTCTGTGCCCCTCTATTGCGACGTATCAACAGCTGCTATTCGCCCTTATGTCCCTCCATGTCACAGAAAAGCAGTCTTCATGGATCTTCATAAGCCCTCCCATCCTGGTATCCGTGCTTCGCAACACTGGTTACCTCTCGCTTTGTTTGGCCCTCGATGCGGAAGGATGTCAAACATTGACCAAAACGTGCCTTGCCTGCCAGCGTGCCAAAGTCCAAAGGCACACCAGGTCCCCCTTTGACGCATTCCCGCCCCCATCCCAGCGATTTGAGGTAATTCATGTAGACATTGTTGGCCCTCTTCCAGTGATTCAAGGCCAACGTTATCTGCTCACCTGTCTCGACCGCTTTTCCAGATGGCCTGAAGCCATCCCACTTCCTGATATCCAAGCGGACACTGTTGCAAGAGCCTTTCTTCATGGATGGGTATCAAGATTTGGATTGCCGACAAAAGTCATCACTGACCAAGGTCGCCAATTTGAGTCTTCGCTTTGGAAGAAGTTTACCAGCTTGTTGGGTACAGTACATGCGCATACCTGTGCGTATCATCCGCAAGCTAACGGCCTCGTCGAACGTTTCCATCGCCAGCTGAAGTCATCCCTTATGTGTCACGAAGACTCCCATTGGATGGATAAGCTTCCACTCGTGTTGCTTGGTATTCGCTCTGCATTTAAGAGTGATCTGAAGACTACAGCGGCTGAACTAGTCTATGGAACAACACTGCGGCTACCAGGTGGCTACTTCACTGCAGGGGATAAGTCATGTGATCCTACGGAATTCGCTCAAACACTTTCCTCTCACATGCAGTCCCTTCAGCCTGTTCCCCTCGATTGACTAGCCAACAGAACATCTTTGTTTCCCCAGCCCTCCAGTCTTGCACCCACGTTTTCGTTCGTGTACCTGTCCCAAAACGGCCTCTCCAATGTCCATATGACGGACCTATGAAGTTCTCCGACGTACGCGCAAATCATTTCTCATCCAGCGCGGTTCCAAGGTCGACAAGGTTTCTATCGATCGTCTTAAGCCTGCGTTTTTGGAATCAACCTTAAGTGAGGTACAAGTAGCTACCAAAAAGGTTCAGCGGAAATCTGTGTCGTTCGGAACTCTTTGAACTTCCTCTCTGGTGGGGGAGTGTGTAGTGAATACTCTTATTTTAGTTTCAAGTTAAATGTTAATTTTACCGTCTTGAATTTCGGAATAGTATAAATTCATTTTAAATTAGTTACCCCATTATAATTCAATTGTGAACCACATTAATACTAATTTTATGTATACTATATTATTTTATTGTATGTAAACATAATTAATTATATATCACAATTGTCAGTTAATCATTTATATTCAAATATTTATTTTAATCTAATGCCATGTCCATTTTGCAAATAAATAATAGAAAACCAAAGGTTATATTTTCCACCTTTGGTACTGTCGTAGTTTCGCCTAACGGACTCAATACGGCTAGTGAGATAATCACTGGTTGGCACTTAACTAGCGGCAGTGCTTATGGCTACATCATCCAGGTTAACCTATACCGGATAGATGCGCTACGGTCCCAAGCCGTAGCTTGCCTAGGCCAACGACGACGACGACGTAAACCAACACGTGCATATAAATTATAAAGTGAAATTCATTAAAATTAAGAAAGTGCAATACAGTTTGCATAATTTATCACCTTTTAACGTATATATTCAAAACGAAATACGGTTGGCTTTCGAGAAAGTTTGAAAGAAGGCAGGAAAAAGGTCATAAAACGCAAAGGTCAGAAAACCCTCGAAATACCCTCGACCATCGAAAGGAAAGAAATAGAAATAAAAATAAATAAATAAAGAATTTGTGCGGGTATTTCTTTTTACGCTAATTAAAGAATAGCATGGCTATGGGTCCAAATTCTCACTTAATCTGTAATTTGTGCAATCTGGTAACAACGGAAAACTTTCGCGGTCTTTAAAGAAATGGAGATAGCAGACTCGAAAGTTACAAAAAAGAATGAAATAATGGGGACACATGGGTCCGGAATGGTCCCAACGAAAAACCGGGTGGATGAGAGAGAAGACGAAATAAATAACAATTTAATAACGAAACGATATAAACAATATAATACAATAAAATGATAACTAAAAACGTAGAAAATAAAATAAACAGTCAAAGAAAAATAATGATAATGCCAAAATTAAGAACTTTGAAAATAATAAGAAAAGAAGCAGAAGCGTAGAAAATATGGTATGTAAATACTACGCGAAAGGGAAATGCAGATATCGGGATGGGCAATGCATATATGCACATCTCACATTATGCAAAACGCATTACACAAGTGGATACTGCAAATTTGATAAGAAATGCATGTCCCACCATCTTACGGTCTGCAACACTTATGCAAGATATGGGAGTTGCAAATACGGAAAAAAATGTCGATACCACCACCCTCAAAGGAACGCAACGAGTGAACAGAAAAAACGAACATCAAAAAAGAGTGCCAATTTTTTAGACGCAGCCAACACATTTCAGCTGCTAAATACTATCCAGCAATTACAAAAACAGCTGACAAATATAAATATAGGAATCTGAGAGCCGGACAGAAGGTACGAACAAAGGCACTTCATGCGTTATCCGGACAACAGGTACCGACAAAGATAAAAAGAGGTAAATTCTCGGAGGACCACAAGGCAACGAAACCGGTACCCCCATTGGAAAACAAATCGGAACCACCGGTATGCGAAAAAGAAAGAGAAAAAATAAAAATAATCCTAGCCAACATACAGGGCCTTAAATCAAACCACTCCACGAACAAAGTTGTATACCTGAAAGGACTCATGCAAGAAGCCGGAACAGACTTTGCATGCCTCACGGAAACTCATCTAAAGGACTGCCAGGCGAACTGTGAAAATTGTGAGTCCTGTATTGACAAAAAAGAAATACAAATTGACAACTATAACATCCTCCGAGCCGACAGAACAGTGAGACGTAAAGGAGGATGTGCTATTTACACACGCGAAATGCACATAGCAGAAATGGCTATAAGTACCTCAAACAGCTACGTAGAATGTGTAGCAGCAAAAACTGAAAAATTAAATATGGTACTAATTGTAATGTACAGACCCCCAAACACGCCAACCTCAAAATTTCAGATTCCATTACAGAGGTAAGAAACTTGGTAAAAGATGTACACTCTCCAACCCCAAATATTTTTCTCTGTGGTGATTTTAAGTTCCCATTCATGAAATATAAAAGGATAGGAAAAAATATATGTATACACCAGGACAAGGCGGGCACACGAGAAGACCAGGAGCAGGTAAAAATGCTAATAGCTCTAGCTGATATATTTATGTTAACGCAAGACATAACAGAAAACAAAAAATCAACTGCCTAGATTTGGTATTCACAAACAACAGTAATCTAATTGATAATGTAGAAATATCCCCAACTATGATATCGGACTACAACATCATTGAAATAACAACTAATATAAAGGCACCAGGAAAGGAAAGAACACGCACAACAGAAAGAAGCAAATTCGAAATTTTTAATTTTCACTCCAAAGCTATAAACTGGGAAGATGTGACATCCAGCATGGAAGTAATTGATTGGAAAACCATTTTCGAGGCCAAGACAACGGAGGAGATGCTAAGGACGTTAGAGGAGAAGACGTTAGAAATTGTGGAAATACATGTCCCAAAGATACAACAAAGAGGAAAGAGAAGCAGGTTCGAAAGACAAAAGAGGGCACTGTTTTGAAAGAGAAAAAGAGTGACTGCAAAATTAAGTAATTGTAAAGATAACATCAGAAAAATATTAAATGATAAACTGCAAAGTATCGATGTCGTCATACAGGAACTAATCGAGAAGCATACAGAAAAAGAAGAAGACGACGCTATAGAAACGATAAAGGTTCACTCCAAATACTTCTATAATTTCGCAAAAAGAAAGTCGAAAAACCATGCGACTATCGGACCATTAAAAAATGAGAACAGTGCTTTATCTGATGATCTAACAGAAGTATCTGAAATACTAAGAGCTCAGTACGAACCATCTTTCAGTATCCCAAAAACTGACAAATTGATATGCGATAGAAACGCGTTCTTTGAAGAAGAACCACAAGAGGAAAGTATAACGGACTTCGACTTTACGACGGATGATATTACACAAGCCATAGGGAAACTAAAAACACACTCAGCGGCAGGGCCGGATAAATGGAATGCCACACTGATCAAAAACTGCAAGAATGCAATCGCTGAGCCCCTATACTGGATATGGAGACGATCGCTAGACACGGGAGAAATACCGGGCATCCTGAAGAGCGCGAACATAGTCCCAATATAAAAAGGAGAAGATCGATCCGAGGACAAAAACTATAGGCCAGTATCGCTCACATCCCATCTCACTAAAATATGTGAAAGAATAGTTAGACAGAAAATCTATGGCTTTTTGGAAACTCAGAAAAAATTCAATGCTAACCAACACGGGTTTCTGTCAGGCAGATCATGCCTATCACAACTAATGGAACACTACAACAACATTATTCATTCACTTGAAAGTAATGAAAACTATGATGTACTATACACAGACTTTGCTAAAGCCTTCGACAAGTGTGACCACGGAATCATAATACATAAACTGAAATATATGGGAATAACAGGAAAAGTAGGGAAATGGATATATAATTTCCTTAGTGAGCGGCGGCAAGTCGTAACAGTACAAGGAGTATCTTCATCAGAATCAGAGGTCCTCATCTCAGTACCACAAGGAACAGTATTAGCTCCACTACTCTTCATAATCATGCTAACTGACATAGATGAGGACATTACCAGAGACAGCACAGTAACATCCTTTGCGGATGACACAAAGATCAGTAGAAAAATAAGAAACCCAGAAGACATAGGATCTCTACAAACCGACATAAACAGAATCTACAAGTGGACGGAAGACAACAATATGAAGTTTAACACCGAGAAATTTCAGCTATTACGGCACGGAAAAAGAGAAGACCTAAAATCCATGGAATATTATGCCCCAAGTGGACAGGAAATTCAGAGAAATTCCAGAGCAAAAGATTTAGGGGTTGTAATGACAGATGATGCGAAATTTGAAACACAAAATAAGATAGCAGTAAACAGAGCAAAGAGAATAACGGGACAGATATTGAGAAACCTTTAAACGAAGGGATAGGAGTGTAATGATTCCTCTACTGAAAACCCTGATCATACCCAAATTGGAATACTGCTCGGTTCTAACATCCCCATATAAAAAAAGAAGACAATAGACAGCTGGAAGGGATCCAGAGAAGCTTCACAGCCAAGATCAGTGGGTGCAAAGAACTACATTACTGGGAAAGGTTACGCGAACTAGACCTATATTCACTGGAAAGGAGAAGAGAGAGATACACCATTATTTACACTTGGAAAATAATGGAGAAACTAGTCCCTAATCTTACTCTGAACCCTATAACTCCCCAAACCACGGTGGAAAGTAGAAACGGTAGACTGTTGTATTCCAAAATTGAAGGCGAGACAGGGAACATCCTTAACCCTAAAATAAAATAGTTTTGTAGTGAGAGGACCAAAACTGTTTAATCAGTTCCCCAAAGACCTAAGAAACACGAAGGGAGTTGCAGTGGACATCTTCAAAAGAAGACTAGACGCCTGGCTCAGAACAATCCCCGATGAGCCGGGCGTACCTGGCTATGTGAGGTGGAGAGCGCAAGAATCCAACTCACTGCTTCACCAGGCCAACTCGAGAGGAGGGGCGATAAGCTTGACCTTCGCGAAATGAGAAATCATCGCGCGAAACCTTTGTAAAATTGTAAGGTTGTAAGGTATATATATATATATATATATATATATATATATATATATATATATATATATATATATATATATATATATATATATATTGCGCGAAACGAATGCTGGTTTAAATATTCTTTGAACTGGGATAACTCAAAGCATTGTTGCTTTCATTGGTGATGAACTACGTACAGAGGCCTTACTATGTAGTACATTGACCCCATGTTTCCAATGCTGCTGTAAGCTGCCCGTACTCTGAAATAAATATTTTCCTATGGATCCAGACTTTAGGCCCACCCTGTATATATATATATATAAAAGGTTTGTTCAAAACGTATCCGGACTGATGCGATTATAGACAGAATGTGGTACTTACAGGGATTCGGGCTTAATCTCTTTCAAAGTACGCTCCTTCTGAAGCCACACACTTTGCCCAACGATCCTACCACTGTTGAAAACATTTTTCGAAAGCACTTTTCGGAATGTCTAAAAGCTGCTCCGTCGAATTTCTTTTAATGGTCTCAATATCATCGAATCATTGTCCTTTCAGGGTTTGTTTGAGCTTTGGAAACAAAAAAAAGTCGCATGAAGCCAACTCCGTCGAAACTGGAGGCTGCTGCACTTGGAGGTTAGCGTTTTTGGGCAAAAATTGCTGGACTAGTTGCGACGAGTGAGATGACGCGCTATCGTGATGAAGCATCCAGTCTCCAGACTCCCACTTCTACTGCCTTTTCCTCCTAACTGCTTCACGTAGACATCTCAAAACTTCAGTATAAAATTCCTTGTTGATTGTTTGTCCTTGTAGAACATATTCATGGTGCACAACACCTTCACAGTAAAAAAAAAGTAACATGACTGACATTAGAAGAAATCGCCGCGAAACAACCGGGCATTCAATTAACCTACCCGGGCATTTAATTAACCTAATCGGGCATTCAGTTGACCTAACTGGTATATATATATATATATATTGCGTTCAACGTCCACCCCGGCAACGCTGGGTCGCTCCGCTAGTATAGTATATACCTTACAACCTTACAAAGGTTCCGCGCGATGATTTCTCATTTCGCGAAGGTCAAGCTTGTCGCCCTTCCTCTCGAGGGGTACATCTCAGAATGGTTCCTTAAGAAACATTTATGTTACACACAGACCATGCATGGAACAAGGAACTTTTCTAGAATAATTAAATCTACTGTAATCCGAATTAGTAATGGTAAATGGCAAACACTAAAGTTTTTCTTTTTCATGATGAAAGCCCAACGGGGGCAACGAGTCACTAGCAAAGAGGCCCCAAAATGTAATTTCCCTAACTGGGTCTTATATGCTTAGCATATTTGTTAAACACACACACACACACACACACCACACACATTATTAACCTTAATATAATGTGAAATTTGAAAAAATACAGTTCTTATGAACTGGAACTTTAAATTTTTTTGTTACACACGGTCTGTGTGTAGTAAAAGTACCTCAGGGTCTCATAAAAGTATACTGCGTTGTAGCATACTGTATATACAGTATATCTTTTTGTTATTTACGTTTTGGCTTTGTTGTTTTTGAAAAAATGTTTAGGGTAAGCCTGGGAGCGACCAACCCTTCTTCATTTGTGGCATTTGATGAAGGAGGAAGTTGCTTTCTGCTTTCATCCTGCCTTCATTTTGGCTAGTCTGAATTTCAACCGTCCAATTTACGACTGACAAGAAAAATATATTTCATGTCAATATGAGGATATACCATGTAGGAATATCAATAATTTATAAATAAAAAAAGCAAATTTGTGTACAATTTTCATCAATATACAATATACTATATATAATAATGAAAGCACAAAGTTTCCATAACTTCAGTAATTAATTGCTACTATTACTACAAATAATAATAATAATAATAATAATGTTTAGAGGCCTTCACTGTAGTTCGAAAAATATTTTTTCAACTGAAGGAATCTTCTTGAGGACTATTCTTCAAATTTTTTTTAGCTGAAAGAAATTTTTTTCGAACTTTAGAGAAGTTTCCCTCACAAAATATACGGAAGTAGAAGCTGATATAACCTTTCTACAATAATAACAATTTATTAACATTTATTTGTAGTTACTGCGATAAAGTTTCATCATAAATTTCATTCAGTATACATTCATGATACTTTTTAAATGCAATAAAGAATATCCAGAGATCATTGCATTACTTATGATTATCATCAATCTGATTCTTCTTCCATTGACGATGAAGTAGGTGAGGAAATTTCAAAGCAATTTCTTTATTGTAAAAGCTATTAATTAATTTACTATTGTTATTTTTCAGTACAAAACTTTGATGAAGGTAATAATTAGAAATAGAAAGAAATAGTAGAAATGTTCTCTTGCTCTGTGATAAGGACTATAAATTTAATTTAATGAAAGATTTACGAGTATATACAATATACAGATTTAAAGCTGAAGCTGTTACTTAACAACGGCAGTATTAATGATGGTACTTGTAAATGTTGAAAACGTTTAAACCACACCCATTCACACACACACATGTACATTATTCAACTTAATATAATACGAAATTTAAAAGAATACAGTTCTTATGAACAGGAACGATAAAAATTTTCTGGTAAAAAAAGAAACCCTCGGCACCATTTTATTACACATATGAACTATTTTTTAAGAAACAATTTGGGGATTACAGAGTTCGAATCACTTTTATTCCAATATATTGCACGTTCTTCCGCTGCGTTACGAGAAAAACGTACTAACAATGAAGTAAAATTGCATGTGATAACATTTTTGTTGTCATAGTTTGGATTTTGTTTATTATATATATATACATATATATATATATATATATATATATATATATGATGCAAATCCACAAGGAAAAAGAAAAAATTATTCCAAAGCCTTTCGTGTATTCAGCAGTATACATCGCCGCTGCACACTTTGTCATTCCCTGACAAGGTGTACTGCTGAATACAAGAAAGACCTTGGAATAATTTTTTTCTTTTTCTTCGTGGGTTTATATCATTCATTCATTTCATGTGTTTAAATGTGATAAGCTGCAGCGAAACGGTAGTGGGAAGACGCAGGGAAAATACCTAGACGTCAGTTCCTGAAGTTAATTTTTTTATTTTTCTTCGTGGGTTTATATCACTCATTCATTTCATGTGTTTAAGTGTGAAATTCATCCCATATATATATCTATATATACACAGGGTGTCCCATCAGTCCGGCATCATATGAAAAATAATAAAAAAAGGCAAAACAAAAGCTTTTATTTACAAAACGTGCTCAATATGTCCACCATTGTTTTCAATACACAAATTCAGACGTGATACCCAGTCAGCAAGCACATGGTGAATGATGTCAGGAGTAATGGTGTTACATGCCCCAATAATGCGCTGCCGCAAATGTTCAACACTCCTAATTTTCTCTCCGTACAACAGCGCTTTCAAGTGGCCCCAGAGATAAAAATCTAGTGGCGTGAGATCCGAGCTTCTAGCTGGCCAGTCCACAGGCCCTCGACGTCCTATACAATGACCAGGGAATTGTTGGCACAGGTATTCCCTTACTTGGGTGCTGTAATGTGCAGGAGCGCCGTCTTGCTGGAACGATGTTGGGAAATTTCCTTCTTCGTTCAAGACACTGGGAAATGCTTCTTCTTTGAGCATACGTAGGTAGGTGCCTCCAGTGACATGTTCATCGAAAAAGAGGGGGCTTATGATGCGATCCTTCCAAATGCCACACCATACCATCACCCGAGATTCACCTTGTTCCTTTGAAGAGGTATACCAGTGAGGGTTGTTTTGAGACCAGTAGCGGGTGTTCTGTCGATTTACCTCACCATTTCCATAAAAAACAGCCTCGTCACTGAACAGAATGGTGGACGGGAAATTGGCATCCCGAGCATAAGAAAAATATGAATTATGGTTTGTAGAAATAGAAAAATATGAATTTTTCCTATGATGCTGGACTTATGGGACACCCTGTATATATATATATATCGATGTAATGTTTGGGAAGGAAGAAAATGCAAGGCTGTGGTAAAACTATACTGAAACATTGTTAATAGTGTGAGAAGGACTAATCTTGAGATAAGCTGCAGCGAAACGGTAGTGGGAAGACGCAGGGAAAATACTTGGACGTCAGTTCCTGAAGTTAATAGTTTGATTAAAGAGTTAAAGACTGGTTCTGCTTCAAGGGCAGAGGACCTATCGAATAAGTACTTAAAATATGCCACTGACGTGGGGCGTTTTCATATCGCATTGCTCTTATCATCCATGCTTGCTCATAGTTATATTCCTGCAGAGTTTATAAGGATATATATCTTACCCCTTGTCAAAAATAAATATGGGAACATTCTATCCAGCAACAATTACATGCCTATTGCTGTCACCTCCTGCTTCTCGAAACTACGAGAGAAACTCTTGTTACGCTGATTAAATGATTACTTATGAACATCTCCAAATCGGTTTGGTTTCATTCAACTGATCTCTGTATCTGTGTATTGAAGGAAATTATATTTAAGTACACTGGCAGTAATTAAACTATTTATAGTCGTTTCGAAGATATAAGTAAGGCATATGATAGAGTGAACTACAATATTTCATCTAAAAAACTAGAGGACAAGAGTGTTCCCATGTACACATTAAATTTATTGAAATTTTGGTATTCCCACCAATCTTTTACTGCGAGGTGGTGCAGTAGTATGGGCGCAAAAGGTTAGCGTGCAATGCAATTGCAAATGTTGCAAAGGGGGGGAGGAATGTTGAAAGAGGTTATGCAACAAAGTTCGGGATGGGATTATGCAAAAATGGGGAGGAGTTATCCCCCAAGCTGCAATGAAGGGGAACTCCCCAGAAAGCTGGGGGAGTTCCCCTAACCTCTTTGGGGGAGAAGTTGGAACAGCCTCACCCCCAAAGGGGTATACCTAACCTATGAGAGGGAGAGAAAGGAGGAGGGTCTTTGGGAGAGAAGGTGGGACGGCCTCCCACCCAAAGTGAAACCTAACCTAAGCTTTAACCTAAGAAGGAAAGAGGAGTGTTCGCCTGGCTCCTGCCAGACGCATAATGAAAGTCCATCCGAGCGCCAGCTGTTTTATAATGTCCTAATCAGCCATTTGGCATAATCCGCCAGTTGGCTTGCAAGGCTTCTTAGAAAGAGTAAGTGATTTGTTCAGGTGTACATTATTAGGGTTGAGTTGTCAGATTGCGCTATTTATTTAATTAAAGCATATATTCTTAGCAGTTGGCTTTCCGCCAGTTGGCATTATCCGACAGTTGGCTTAACCCGCCAGTTGACGTAGAAGACCTAGAAGGCAGGTGTATATATTAATTAACTTTTCAGCAGCCAGACTGCGCTATTCAGATATTCTTGACAGTTGGCTTAGAAATAGGTCAGTCGGTTTAGAAGGCCTAACCAGCCATTTGGTATATATATAATTAAATAATAATATCGTTTATATATACAACCAAAGGAATTAAATAAAACACCATTACATCATTCTGTTTAATTAGACGAATTATTAAAATCAATTTCACAAATATATCGAAAATAAATACAAAATCCTATACAAAAGATTGAAAATATATGAAGAAAAATAAAATAAAAAATAATAATAGCATAAGAAATAAGAACGAGGAATATATATAAAATCCAAAAATAAAAATAATATACAAAACATTGGAGTATAACCATCACTATAACAGTACAAGAGAAATACATATATATACATATATATATATATATATATATATATATATATAGACTATATATATATATATATATATATATATATATATATATAATATTGAAAAAAAAATAATATTAAACATTGAAAATAAAAAATAATAATGTAGAAAACGATGGAGTATAATCAACATATTAGCACAGAAAAAAAAATATACATAATATATATATATATATATATTATATATATATACACAGTTATATTAAATAATTAAATATATTGAAAATAATATACATCAAGATACATTCGTTTTACTGCGCTTAACTAAAACACTAAACTCGCACGTAATCAAGTCTACAGTCACATCATTATTGCTTTGCATTACGCAGTAAGTACGATTTAACATTATTTCACTGCTCAAGGTGTGCAGCCTCCTATACTCGATGTAAATGGCCTTCATATCGTTCAATACTATTTTTGTGCCCACTTTACATTCGGTTGGCAAGTTGTCTTTAAACACGGATAGAATACAATCAAAAGCACGCACAAAGAGGGTATCGTTAGCCACCACATCATTATTAAATACAAGTTTATAAACACTCCTTTCCAACGGAGGGTTTTTCCTTACCGACCCGAGCTTTTCAATCGTGAACTCTTCTTCACAACGCATAGCGGTAATTGAAATAATCTTCCAAATCGTAGCGACAGCTGCTCATTATATGGAGGTACAATTCTTCAGGATGAACAGTGTAGGCGAGCTCTGCCCTGTACGGCTCAAGTCTCTTGTGCTAAAGTTCATGATATTTCGAAGTCTAAACCTTTTAAATAAGCATTCAGCTCTAGACCATTCTCGCCTTGTTCATTCCTACATTCGATAAATCCGTCGAGCAGAGCGGTGTATGCGTATTCAAGAACCGTGTCAAAATAAATCATATCTGTAACACGCGAGTCTAATATAGGCTTCAGCTTGCGGAATCCGACGATTTCAAACATTCTGTCGAGGATGAATCGGTTTTGCGTTGGGACAAGAACGTTATTATCAGATGCATTCTTCCACATCAGTCGTATATCAATGCATGGCTGATCGTTATTTATACAGAAAGTACAAACAACGGCATATAAGGGGGCATCACTAATCTGTTCTCTTCTTGTGCCTACACCTCACCCCATTCCTCAACTAACAAGAAGACTCTATTCATCTCCGTAACACAAATAAATAACTTTACGTTTACCAGAGTTTACTTGTCTAGAAATCGTTTCAAGTACATAGTTAAAGGCACTGGTTTCACGCCTGACCACGCGCAATGACTTCGCCACGGACACATCGTACGCGACATTGAGAATGCTTCTCAAAGGAAGTTCCATCGTATTCGAGGAGTGCACGTCCAGTCGGCTCAAGCTCTGAGATGACTATAAGCCACGGATGGGCGAGTCGGCTCGACGGGGAGGAGCGAGTCACACCATAAGCTGTTGAATCGTGTATGGATTTGTTCTAGCATGAATCGTACGAGTACTTGTAGCCATGATGCAGCATGATAAAATACCGCCTCTCACCACTCATCAACAAGACTGATTATCCATATCCGTTGCTTCTCTTCTGCACGCGTTGTTTCTTTCATCTCACGGTATATGTACGCTTTTATACAGTTTAGCCCTACAACGTAGTCCATTACGTCGTTTGTACCGTGAAATCCGGCAATACTCTCGCTAGAATATCCATGGATATTTGAACATCTTGTTCCTTCGCGCGATTCAATGTAGCCTTAAAAGTATCAAAGGAGGGTGGGGTAGATCGCCTTTCATTATTCACCACATCTTCCGAATTTACCGAATACCACTTCATAAACGTCGAACACGCAATATTAAAAGTAGCCATCACTAATTTTTCGTCTACGTGAGAAAATACACGTCTGAGCTCCAGGGTTTGCAGAGGTGAACTGAGCACTCCGGGGTAGAGATATGCCCATGAGGTAACAGGAGATACATGACCGAGCTCACAGTGGGAGGAGCTAGGATTGTACACACGCACACACACAATGGAGAAAATGGAACCCTAATTGAAACAAATATACCTAATAAATAAACATATCGTTAACAATACACACATATATATCAACAATCAAGGATTAAGGTATCCAAAGTGTAAGGTATCATAGGTACCAGGCACCTGGTAACGTTTCCTATAGGTGTTACGGCATACCATCGTACCCCTAAGTTCCTTCACACACTCCAGTTTCTGCGTCCAAAAATTGTGGGTCCCCACAGTCAGTTGGGGTGGATGGCTGTACTCATCTTCCAAGCACACTAGATCCTTCAACAAGTCAAAGTTAACGATTCGTCGATTCGCGTGGTTAAGCGTGATACCCTTAGCCTTCACGATATATTTCATATCCTCCCCCACCCTCACCCGTGCCCCATAAGTTTTTGGTCCTGTTGATAAAAATGAGTCAGCGTATGCACCATCACCATACTCATCCTTGATTTCGTCAGATAAATCTCCGAGGAATTCCCCAATAGGAGGTATGTATTCACCCTCCCTCTCTGTGAATATTACGCTATCTGTGTCAGCGTACAGCACCCTCCGCCCAAGAGAGTGCAGTAGTCCCCAAAGCTTGATGCGGGCGTAGGCCGTTGTGAAGCTGGCTACAGGTATGTTTTTAACCCGTGAGGTATCTGTGGTCAGTTCGGTGATGTTGTGCTTTATTGTGTAAGTATTACCTACATTCACGATCTCCATAACCTCTTTATCGGGAGAGTTGGCATAATCCCAGACTTCCCTATAACTTTGTGCCAAATGAACGTTCCCTTTGCCAGTATTCTGTTCAAATTTTCCCCAAAGACTGTTTAGACACAACTTTGCACTACTTCGCTTGCCAGGATTCTTAACAATTTGGGAACCTTCACGGGCACGGTAACGCTGAATATAAGCCGTTTTCTCATCTTCGATATCAACTCGTCGCGGATACCCCGATGCTTCTACCTTATCCTTCATAAAAGCGTTTATATATGGCGTGAAAAGGTTGGATAGCTTCTGAAACCTCCACACTTCATGTATCTTCAATATTCTGTACCCATGGCGAAGGCTAGGTCCAGCTCAGGGCTTGTATATACACCTCTGATCTTACGCTGATTGGTTGTATGATCACAATCCCCAATGTTCTCCTCTCCGCACTTCACGCACAGGGGAAACATGAGCTTGTGATCTATAACGACCGGTAAGATCGGCATCATAAATCGCGAGGGGGGAGCACGTCTACGAAAGAGAGTCCAAAGTAGCGCTCACTCAAGTTAGCTGAGAACTCCTCGGTGGTTGGCAAGGTGGGGTCCACCAGATTTTCAGGTGCACCTACGGGGTACGGATTGTTCTTTATCACCTAGGGATATAAAGAACAGAAGTCGTAGTAATGGAGTTTCCCGTCCTCCATAGGTGGAAAGTATAGCTTGAATGGATTTGTACGCCCCCTGAACAAGCTATCACCGCATTTGAGAGGATCGAACACCACTGAACGCTTGATGGCCCTATTTATTCACAGTACTGCTCATCGGTTTCCATCCGTGCATCATACTCATGCTCCGACACGATCTTGTGAGTGAACTGGGAACCTATAACTTGATCGCGGTTACGGGTCCATGCGAGGCTATCGACGTTGGATCTTCCATGGAGTTCCCCTGTGACGGCACACTCAGGGCGCGGGCATCCATGCCACCAGCATCCGTTAAAGGAGTACACAGTCTTCTCACCAGTCGTATGGTCTTCACTTAGATCATCAACCCAAAAATCACGATCATTGACCTTAATGAGTACTTCACCCGTGTTGCGGGCGTGTTTTATGTATACCCTGCTATGTTGTGTTGCTCTAGGTGTGTGAGCCAGTAAATAGCCTTGTGCCCATAACTGCGGGGATTGTTTCTGTGAATGTCGGCTCCAGTGTCTTTAGGCATGAAGTTATTCTTGAACACCGTAAAATATAATAAGGCGATCGTGGTAGCGACTTCCAGCAGATCGCATTTGAAACGGGCTATGTACATCCTTTTAAAGGCCTGAAAACATACTCTAAGCACGCGCACATCATTCACTCAATAACACTCACATTCATCAGCTATAGTTTATGGACTAGTTTCATTAAGTTTGTTGTAGTAGCGGTCAAAATCTTCACGCTCGCTATCACTCATGTTGGTGTATTTAAAGTAATGTTTGGGTGGAGGTAGTCGTACGTAATTTAAAGTTTCGTTAGTGAGGAATGTGTAAGGGAAATACCCTTTTGAAACTTCGGAGGCTACACCCATCACTTTGGGTAACTTGGCTAATTCACAAGGTGTGAATAATAAATTATCTTTAAACTGAACATTACCTCTTATCTGCATTTGTATAAGTTTGCTCCACCTTTTCAAGGGGTCGCCTGTAAATATCTCCGATGAATCGTATTCAAGCAATTCCTTGTAAAAGAACTGCGTGTGAAATTTTGCCCCGTTATGGGCAAGTATACAGTCATTTTTTTAACTTGTCCACTAATTTTTACAATATAGGATACAAAGAGTTTCACAGGGATGCCGTGTGCGTTCGTTTTAAAAACGTTTGTCCGTTTACCACATTTGTGACACTCATCACACTCGATCTCCATGCACTCATCGCAGATAGTGTGGCTTTCAAGTAAATGTGGAATAACGTCTTTGGTTTCAGCGTTCGTGTATGTTTGTATATCGTAGTACACGGTTATACAAAGGCTATTTTTAGGCTTAGCATCTTTCATATAACACACATGCTTTACTCCAGCCGCCTTATATTTCTCATGGCATGTAAAACAGTGAATTTCATCACATTTATGCTTGAAATTCCCCCAATTACCTATCATGTGAAATATACCGCACTTACAAATCCTCATTTTCCTGGAAGTGTCAATTGATTTAAGGGGCGCAAAGCATTTATTATTGAAAAATGTTCGTCTTCACACATTACATTCCCTCTTCTCAGCTTCAACCACACGACGTTCACATTTGGGGCATTTACACTGCTCACATACCATGTAGAATTCCTTACAGTGTTTCACTATATCATCAGCAAACTCGAGACACATCTTACACAACTCATGATGCCTTCCATATTTTCGACTTTTATCATAACTAGCGTAGAGAGTCCTTATATTACGGATGGGGAGATACGATGTTCCTGACAATCCTAAAATAAGTAGAGGTCTTGTACGATCTCTCAAACAGCTTTTAAAAACATACACAGTCCTACGACGATTATCCGTTCCAAATACAACTATACCAACATTCATTTCCTGCTCTACCCTTCTCAGCTCTTCACGACCCATATTACACTCAAACTCAAGCTTACAATCTGAAGCCAGATAAGCATTTACCCAATAACAACATTCCAGTCGCATGGCAGCGTCTTCTGGTTGAAGGTGTTGTACACGCTGTACATGATATGGATGCAAGCCTTCCTCACATAATGTTCGCCATGCTCTTGTTTGTAGTACACCGAGACGTGTAGAAATTCTTCGTGAGCTAGTAGTAGGACTAGTAGTTTTCCACTTCATCCACATCTTGTTGACCTTCACGTTCAGATTAAACATGAGCGCTGGGAAGTGTACCAATCTCACGCAATGTGTTGAAAACCCTGGTAAACACTCTTCGATCCGGAATTCTGCCGTTCGGAAACCCTCGACGGTATTCTGCAACAGCAGCTGTTGCACTTCCATCGTAAAAACCGTAGACAGACACCATATCTGCATATTCGGCATGTGTGAAGGTGTGTGGCATTCTTAACACTGCTTCAAACACCAAACAATGACACTCACAACAGTCAGCTGTCGATTGGCTTATGTTACATGCTTATATTACAGCTTACATGGTTCAAGGTTATAGGGGAGGGAAGGGGGAGGAAGAGCTGCGCGCGCATCAGATTCAAACAGCTCTATCTCCGTAACTATTCAGAATTAGACACATGTTCATATGAACTTTTTTTCTCACAATGACCGATACTATCACCTCCCGAAGTATTGACCTTTCCTCCTGAAAAACCATGTATAAACATTCTGGGATCATTGTGAGAAGAGGTCATTGTGAGAAGAGATGGAGTACCGCAACCCACACTCTACACATTTCAAAATCATTGATTATGTAAGGCTATCGCGTTCGGGAAATAAGTTCGCGAAGGGATTTGAGCAATGATGGACACCTGAGATTTTTAAAGTTAGTGCTATGAGACCTAAAGGGGAGATAATGATGTATTATGTTGAAGATTTGAATAGGGAGGAAATTTCCGGAGCTGTTACCGCGAGGAGTTGCAGAAAATGTCTTTTAATTTAGGCAGCAAAGGTTCAGGAAAGAAAAGTGGACCTGGTGAAATGGCTAGGTTACCCAGAAACCTTCAACACCTATATAAAAGCTGCTGCAAATGCCTGCAATAATGAAACTTAGTACGCAACATGGCGCCTAACCACTTCGATGTCACACTCCAGTCCTCTTCTCTGTCTGAACATCCTACCAACACCCTGGCCAACTTTGTGACAGAACTCCATGGAACTCCGTTCCAAGTTGGAACGTGATTCGTACGAAGTTGGTATTTGTGAATTCCAGCTAGCCATCAAATTTTTAACTCTTGAAAATGTACAGATCATATTTCTGATCTTTAGAAGAGTCGATGAGTGTGAAAAATTAGGCATAACCTTAGACAACACTATGCGATCAGTCCTGTTCGGTGAGATACAGTACTATAGTACAAATGTAACAGTACGACTTGTTCATTATGACACAGCCACGGACATTGTGACGGGGTTAAACAAGAGTCTTGAAAAGTCGTACCTGACAAACGACTTACTTTTTGAAGTCGTAAATATATACACACCTGTACGCACGTTGAAGTTAAAATCAACGCTTAGTAGAAATATTAAAGACAAAGAGCTCTTCACAATTGTGTCCGAAGGTCGATATAGTGCAGCCCTCCAAAGAGACACCTTTCACGAGGCACAACATGTCTTGTCCAGCTTAATGGATCATTTAAAACTGGAGAAATTGAGTGAAAGCTACCCATCCCCAGACACGTGCTACATTTACAACAACATCGTGTAGCATCAATTTGTTGGGGACACCCAGGGGCGCATGCTGCACATTGTACACGTCCCAACCATAGAGGGAAGAGTTTCAGCATTACATATGACAAGCCCCATTATGTGAATGTTGCGACTCATCTATTAACCAATATCTCAATACACAAGGTGTTTCAGGAGGAAAGGTCAATACTTCGGGAGGTGATAGCATCGGACATTCTGAGGAAAAAGTTCACATCAAAATGTGTCTAATTCTGAATGGTTACGGAGATAGAGCTGTTTGAATCTAATGCGCGCGCAGCTCTTCCTACCCCCCGCGCTGGTCCCATTCAATGTCCACCAAGGTCTCCAGACCTCTCTCCGTTAGATTATTCTTTGCGGGGGTGGATGAAAAGTCAAGTGTACAAAAGAAAGGTGGATACACGAGACGAATTGCTCGCCCGCATTTTGGATGCTGCTGCCCGCATAAAGGAACGTCAAGATCAACTCAGAAGAACAACACGCGATCTTCGCACACGAGTGGCAAAGTGCATTGAGGTTTACAGTGGGATTTTCGAAAATGTATTGTAAACTGTAACAAATTTGTCATTTCTGTATCTGATACCATTCAAAATGCCAATGTTTAAACATTAAATGTTAGAAACAGTAATTGGTTTCTCTTAATTACCATTAACAATGCTTTTGTTTCTGTAGATTCAAACAGCTCTATCTCCGTAACCATTCAGAATTAGACACATGTTCATATAAACTTTTTTTTCTCACAATGAACGATACTCTCACCTCCCAAAGTATTGACCTTTCCTCCTGAAACACCCTGTATATAAGAAAGATTGAGGAAAAAATTTCCCATTCGGTGATGGGAGCTTAACAGTGAAGCTACACTTCCGTCGTATTCAGTTATAATGACCCGAATGCCTTTCACAGTTTAACGAGGGGTGAGATATCAGCGTGGGAATGGGCTTGGCTCCAGTTTTTCAAACATACTACACACGGCTTCCCATTGTTGAAGAGGGGTGCTAGATATCTCGAGGGGAAGGTGTTACAATCAGGTTTTAACGCGGTAGAAGACATAATGGGTGAAACGAAACCTAAAGAAGCTCTAAAAAACATTTAAAACGTACACGGGACGAAATCATCAAAGATGCAAAGAGGAAAATGTGTGGTTGCGGGAAGAAGAAAAGGGCTGTCCGGAAGAATGGGTTACGAACACGTGGCGCCAATTTAAAAGGACATCAAAAAAGAAGTGTTCTAAGCGTATGAAGCTTATGGCTGATCATTTTTTTAACTGATATAAGCTGAAGGCACTTCTCTCACGAATCATAGGCTGATTACTACTTGCCGAGAGAGGTGGCACTATTTCTGACTCGTCATGGCGCGTTTCATCCATCCGTGTAGTTCACAATATTGTAAATTGGAACCTCTTTGATATGCCCCCTACACAGGTTTCTATTGAGCATAGCGACTTTGTTACAATTAACCCATAAAACGCAGTTAGTTCACCGAGTGCCCCTATAGAATTCGTGATACACAGCTCAGGCCCATACTTTTTTGATCCAAGCTGTATGCACATGTACACTAAACTGCGTATAGCCCATTCACATGGAATTGACTGCAATGATAGTTACTCTGTATACCCTGAAACCAACTTTCTCCACTCCATATTCAGCCAGTGTGAGGTGTATTTAAATCAGGTTAACATCTCGGCAGGAACTGGTTATTATCACCTACGAGCCTATCTGGAAAATGCCCTCAACTTTTCAAAAGAAGCAAAGGATACCTTTTTAACTGCCGAGAGATAATATCAGACTAAAGACGAAAGTAGTATAAAGGATAAATTTTAAAATTCTAAAAAAAAGATATGCGATGTTTTGGACGTCTGCATACAGACTTCACATTCCAGGAGAAGCTGCTTGTGAATGGGGTGGATATGAAAATAAAGCTCACCCGCACAAATCCTGAGATCAGCATAAATCTGGGACCTGATCATGAAGAGGGCGCAAAGCCCGTTGTGATTCACATCATGGAAACATATCTGCGCGTACGGCGAGTGAAATTAAGTTCGCCGAAATATGTAAAAATTGAAAAAAATTTAATACACGCAACAGTAAAATACCCAATTAACAGAGTACAGATGAAACTGTACACTGTGCCCGTCGGGTTGGCATCGAAGCAACTTGAAAATGTGGCCTTGGAAGTTCTACCTAAAAGGATATTAATTGGAATGCAGGATCACGCTTCGACGAATGGAAAATATAATGGCGTTGCATTGGGCGGGATCATGGTTACGGACTGTTCATCAGAAGCTGTGTTCCCGCTCTGCGCGGGAGCTAATAGCAATCTGGTCTATATTGCCGGTGGCTGTGACGAGCTTGGAATTGGCGTAACGCAGAAAGAATTTGTCGATCAATTTAATCTTCACTCATTTGATATTACCCCCGACTTCTGCTAGTGTAAATACACCCTTAAGTCCACAACAAAGTGGGAACATTTCAGTCAGATGGGAGTTCGCCGACCCTATAGACGCCGCTATTAGTGTACTAGTATACCTCGAGTCACAAGCTCTAATAGAGCTTGACCGTAATGAAGAGTGACCGAATCACAAGCTCCAAATTTATCGGTGTGTTTGCGAAGAATGAATCATTGAAATTGTCAACTACGAGAGATTTGTGTAGCTTATCGTCAGTACGGACGTTGTGGGGGTGAGGGGATTCAATGGTTTGTAATCTATTTTAAAAATAGGGAAAGAATGTACTATTTTGATTCATTCGGCACTCAGCCCTGGAGTGACCCTGTGGTTGTACAATTTATCGAACAGCTACATGTCCCTGAAATTGTCTGAAATCTTTACCGTTTCCAAGAATATTTTAGTAATACTTGTGGCATGACCTGTCTTTCATTTCTTCGGCACATGTCACGTGGGAAGGGATTTATAAATTTTAAAAAATTATTCGATTTGTGCGACACTGAGACGAATGATGAAATGGTATGCAGACAGATAAAAGAAAGGTTCTCATTTGTAAGCACTCGATGTATTGTGTAAAGTTTTACTTGTTTATATATAATTGTAACTCTTTTGTGTAAAGTTTTACGTGTGTGTATATATATAATTATAATTAAATGTCTCAATTAATGTTAGTCTTATTTAATGGACACTAATCTGTAAGTCGAATTGTACTAAAACATGCTTTCTACCATTTAATAAATTGAATGAAAATACAATGTGTTTTGTTCTTAACCACTAAAAGAAACTTACATTTGTCCCTCGATAACCTTGCATTCTTTGGACCGGATGTGAACCAATGCCTCGACCTCGGTATTCAAGTCACTGTGTTGGCTGCGCGGTAAAGCCTCCAAATCGTCGTCATTTATTTGCCTTTCATCAAAGCTGTCGCGAAAAGTAGCTATAACACGATCAAGTTCCACATCGGTCCTTTAAGGAGAAATTAACATGATTATTAGTCCATACTGAATCATTTTTAATTAAAGTTTAATTAAATTAAAGTCTAATTAAAGAGTTACAATAAGAGAAAATGCCGATTAGGGCGCCAGGGCAAATTATAATCACAAAGCAGATATCCTAACAGATTTCAAAAGTAAGATTAGCTGGATGTGCTACGCATCATCTGCCAGCACCGGGTAACAAGCCCCGGACAGCAGGAAAATCTTAAAAGTTTTTAATAATTCCAAAATCCTACCTGTACAACTTTCTATACATTTTTAAGTTATCATTAACAAACGTGTAATAAAATTTCACTTTCAAATAATAAAATTCACTGTCTAAATGACGTTATCAGGAAGAAAGATTAGCTGGGTGTGCTACGCATCGTCTTCCTGCACGGGGCGTCGACCCCTGGACAGATATCCTTTCACTACGTTTTATTACGGCTCTTTATAAATTATAACATTTGCACTGAATGAAACGATAAATATATATAGCCCGGCCTTCCGCTTAAATCAAAAACTAGTTTCTCAAAACACATTTATTATGACTTGTTATGAATTAACTAACACAGGCACTGAAAGAAACGAAGTATATAGCCCGAGTCACAAATTAAACTAATTAATTACATTTCAATGCCGTCTTCATCGGCTGTTTCTTTCGCGCCGTTCCAAATTTCTGCAATGCTTTGTGTTGAAAGTAGGGCGGTCCGGTCTGCCGCTGCGAAAAGATGAAGTGTAACCCCTGCATAGAAATCCCCATCTTCAAACAACTGCGGGTAGCCATAAAGCTGTTGTGATTGGATCATGGTGATATCTGTGGTTACTCGGTGATAAATGCAACTGTTGTGGATTCCAGATGAAAATGCCCCCTTTTATATACTCTATCCTAATTGTAAACACCCACAATATCCGAATCACGAGTTCATATTGGCCGTCGGTAAAATTTGGGTGTGGTATAACGTGTAAGCGTGACTAACCATAACCAGAGATCCTGGGGCTCCGCCCACTGGGGTGTAAGTGGCTGATCTGTGAATTCTGGAGCGTGTCAGACATAACTTACCCATTCCATAGATTTCTTCCAGAAATGATGCGTAGAGAGAGAGAAGAGAGAGAGATCGGAGTATGATAAACATCCATTTTATTACCTCAACTGTTGTGTGTGTGTGTATATATATATATATGAGGGACTTAGCGACGTTGGAAGATAAATCTGGAAATCGGGGCAATTCGCTTTGGTTTAAAGTTTATGGTGTCTAGAGATTGGCGTGTAATGAATATCCATTTTATCTACCAACTAATTGTGCCGATATATATATATATATATGAAGGGTTTTAAAACCATCTAAAATAATTATAAAAAATTAATTGTGGAGCGGATGTATGATAAACACCTGTTTTATTACGTTCCCTGTGGTATATATATATATATATATATATATATATATATATATATATATATATGAGGGATTTAGCGAGATTCGAAGATAAATTGGAAATCGGGGCAGTCCCTCATGTATATATATATATATATATATATATATGAGGGACTTTACAAATTACAACCCTCTAGAACTGAAAATAAATTAAAATTTAATTGTGGAGGGTTTATGGAGAGAATGACCGTATCATAAACTTCTGTTTTATTAGCTTACCTCTAGTATATATATATATATATATATATATATATATATATATATATATGAAAATTATTTCACGAAAGTAACACGTGAAAAATATTTATGATGAATAAAACCACGAAGGAAAGGAAACACAAAATGGTGCTCAAGCGCTTTCGTCTAATGACATCCTCAGGAACACTGAAGTACATAAAAAGGTTAAGCCTATATATAGGTTACAGAAAGAAAAAAAGAAAAATAAATAACATACATACACACACACATATATATATATATATATATATATATATATATACATACATATCTATATATACAAATACATACATACATACATACATACATACATACATATATATACAATAAACAGAGAAGTAAAAATAAAAAATTAAAAATTAAAACATTAAAGGATTACCAGTGAGGCGTACAGATTTGTAAGGAAAAATATCGATTTTTAGCACAAGATCAAATGGATTATAAAAATACAAATTTATACTGGAACTCTGCCCGGGTTTTAACACACTGCTGCCTATGGTCAGGTTTCGATATATATAAAAAAAAAAAAAAAAAATGCAAATTAAAAGTTAATCGATTTTTAGCACAAGATCAAATGGATTATAAAAATACAAATTTATACTGGAACTCTGCCCGGGTTTTAACACACTGCTGCCTATGGTCAGGTTTCGATATATATAACAAAATAAAATGCAAATTAAAAGTTAATAAAGTAGAAGACAAGTTTACCAAAGATTTAATGTTTTACCCTTCTTATCTAAATCTGTTTTAAAGGAATTCAAAATAACAGGATCGAGTTGAAAAAGACCTTTGCTTATGTTGAAGTTATTTGAAAGTTGGATAATGGCAGACTCAAGAATATTTCTATTAACAATGTTGCTTGAATGGAATAAAACTGAAGCATTATTCCAATCAATACAGTGGGCTAACTCTGACAAATGGACAAAAAGGGCACTGGACAACTGTCCTGTTCTAACGGAATATTGATGCTGTTTTATACGTGTGTGCAAATCCTTTCCCGTCTGACCTATGTAAAAGGAATCACATTGTTTACAACCAATTTTATAGATAATGCCTGAATTATTGGTAGGGCTATTTTTTACTATGATATTTTTCACAATATTGTCATATGAAAATACTACATTAATATCCAAAAGTTTAAGTACATTAGCAATGCTTAAAAAGCCCGGGAAAAATGGAAGTACTAAAATATTTTTTGACAAAGTACGAGTGTTAATATTGACACGATAGAAAGTTCGTTTTGCCTTGTTGAGACAAGATTCCATAAACGCAGATGGATAACACAAATCACTTCCAATACCGTTGATTTTTTCCAATTCGGCATCGATGTATTCCGGACTGGCGATCCTAAGGGCGCGGAGAAACATTGATGAAAATATGCCCTTCTTAGTTGGGGTATCATGTCCCGAGTAAAAGTGTACGTAGGACAAATTGTTTGTCGTTTTCCGATAGATACTAAACTTAAAACCTGGGCTTTCCCTATGTACACGCACATCCAAAAATGGGATTGAATTGTCTTGCTCAACTTCTAAAGTGAACTTAATGGAGGGGACTTGATCATTTAACTGAAGGAGGAAGCTATCCAGGTCACGATTCATGGGCTAGATACACAAAATATCGTCGACGTACCGCAACCAAGGGATGCCAACCCCCAGGATTCTCGGAATATAGGTAATTTCGAAAAACGCCATATAAATATTGGAGAGGAGGGGCGATAAGGGGTTGCCCATAGCCATCCCAAAAACTTGTTGATAATACTCGTTATTGAAAGTGAATTTACAGTCTTTGATGCAAAGCTTAATGAGTTCCAAAACAATGTGTGAAGGTAGTGGCAGGTCATACTTATGTAATTCTTGGGAGAGAAAGTCAAGCATATCGTCAATCGGCACTTTTGTAAACAATGAACAAACATCAAAACTGATCAATTTATCGTTAGTTTCAGTACGTGCATTATTCAATTTTTCCGTAAGATCCATGGATTTTTTTACATGTGAATCAGAGATAGTGTCGAGAATGGGGGACAAGACTTTGACAAGCCATTTGGAGAGTTTATAAGTAATAGAGCCCACCGAGCTAATAATAGGGCGCATAGGGTTACCAGGTTTGTGGGTTTTAATAAGACCGTAAAGGTAGGGCAGAGCAGGTGAAGTGGACATGAAAAGCGGAATTAAGTCCTTATGATCTTTGAGAAGGCGTTTCAAGCCACTATTAAATGATTTGATGACGTCATCCTGCGGGTTCTTCCTAAGTTTGGTGTATGTGGCGGGGTCCTGGAGAAGCTCGTTCATCTTTCCGATGTAGTCCACTTTGTCCATAATAACTATGGTGTTAGCCTTATCTGCTTTAGTAATATGGAGCTCCCCATCTTTTTTTAATTGTGAGAGGCTATTGCGAAAACGTTTAGGAAAGTTATCTTCGTAATTACCATTCGCCGCACTATAAACGAGGCCTTTAACTATGTTAAACAAATACTGAGGGAGATTACACTGTTTTTCAAACACGCGAGACTGTAACAAATTTGTAAAGCCGAAGGTTTTTTAACAATAAAAAAGGACATACCATATCCAAGGGCACTTTTTGCATCGTCACTAATGTTTTTCGAAGAAAGGTTCAAAACACACTTTGGTTGGGAAAAAATGCCTCATCCACCTTATTCTCCGGACATCGCACCTTCAGACTATCATTTACTCAGAAGTCTGCAACACCACCTAGATGGACAAAAGTTGCAATCCAGGGAAGCTATCGAAAACGAAGTGATCGCTTTTTTTAACTCGAAACCAAGGGATTTCTTCGAACGTGGCATAAAAAAACTTTTCTACGGGTGGGAGGAGGTTATAGAAAAAGAAGGGAATTATATTGATGATTAATTTGTCAATATAAGTCCTTTAATTTTTGTTCTGAATGAACTAAAATATCGAGCAGAATATATGTTACAACCTTATATTTAAATACATTTTCACAGTGATGTAGTTAGTATTTAATTACATTCATTTTAGGTGCAATGTATCTTGTATTTAATTACAATCCTCGCCAGTATTTAGTATTTTGTATTTAAATACACTCAAAAGTATTTACGCCCATTTCTGCCAAGAACGGAACCCCGTAGAACCCCTATGGTGATGGGGGGCCCACTCCGAAGCCACTCCATTTATTACCACTCTTTGCGTTCTGTCTCTTAACCTATCTTCAGTTCAGTTGGAAATGAGCCCGGTAATTCCTAGAATTACGAGAGAGAGAGAGAGAGAGAGAGAGAGAGAGAGAGAGAGAAGAGAGAGATAAAATTCCACTCCAAACTGTAACATAAATTTCATCTTAAACTTTCGGAAGAGAGTATACTAGCGGAGCGACCCGGCGTTGCCGGGGTGGATGTTAAACGATATATATATATATATATGCCCGGTTAGGTAAACTGAATGCCCGGTTAGGTTAATTGAATGCCCAGTTAGGTCAACTGAATGCCCGATTAGGTTAATTAAATGGCCGGTTAGGTCAACTGAATGCCCGATTAGATTAATTGAATGCCCGGGTACGTTAATTGAATGCCCGGTTAGGTTAATTGTACACCCTTGACGATTGGTTAGGTTAAGTCATGATATTTTCGTTAAAGCCAACGAAAATATCACGACTTAACCTAGCCAATCGTCAAGGGCGTACAGATGACCTAACCTGGCATTCAATGAACCTAATCGGGTATTCAATAATTTTACCATAGGTTTCGTAATGATCTTGATGACGTCATTTAATGTTTTAAAATTAATTATTTAATTTATTAATACCCACGTACACAACCTCGGGACCTAATCAATATGTATGTGAAGTTTCATGTTTGTAACTGCTTCCATTTTGGAGTTATGGCTGATGGCTGGAACACACACACACACACACACACACACACGCGTCTTTTGATTATTATTATTATTATTATTATTATTATAGATAAACAATAGACTGGTACAAATTTATAACCGAAAGACTTCCGAAAATCAACAATTTTTGATAAAGAAAAGGGGGAAATTGGTTTTGTAGGCCTAGTGGGTCCGAAATTTTCATAAAATGGAAAATAATTGCTATTTTCTTACTTACAGCGACAGGCATAATGATATTAGGATACCTAATAGAAATTTTGTAATATTTTAAAGTGGGGAAAATAAATAATTTTATAAAATGATCTTCAATTATAAAAGCGCATCTAATCAGATAACTTAATTAACGTATTTCTATGAGAACTAAAAAATAGAATTATAAATCAATATCCTATCAAATTGTTTGTGTATACGTAAAATTATTTGTACAAAAGCCACAGTAATAAAACGCACAAAAGTCACGGTAAATAATTTCGAGTATGCCTCGTTTAACTTTAAACTCGTGTTTATTTAAATTGCCCGTTTTAATTATGTAATTTTTTGTATTGAATCGATAAAGAAATCTTTTGTGAATCGAAAAATGTTAAAATTATAACAAGTATCAAAATATTTTGTATAAAAATCATTGAATTTTAAAAATGCATGTTTGTTTCTAGTTTTTTGCAAAAAGTTCTTTATGAATTTTAAAAATATATACTTTTTTTAAATTGAATCGATAAATAAATCTTTTGTGAATCGAATGATATTAAATGTTTAGTAAATATTGACTTATTTTGTGCCAAAATTATGATTAAAAATGAAAAATTAAAAAAATGCTTGTACAGGCATGGGAACAACTGTACCCCTAGAAGGGCGAAAGGAATTATGTTAAGGAATTTCTTTTTTAGCATGGGCACTGCGCAATAAAAAGACGCATCGAATGGTGAAAACCGCATTGTTCTACAGCAATTGTAGCGACCTGTAGGTGTGCGCAAAAAAACTGTTACATATATATATATATATATATCTATCTATATATATAAGGCTTCATTTCTGAAATATATACTTTTTTAAATTGAATCGATAAATAAATCTTTTGTGAATCGAATGATATTAAATGTTTAGTAAATATTGACTTATTTTGTGCCAAAATTGATTAAAAATTAAAAATTAAAAAAATGCGTGTACAGGCATAGGAAGAACTGTACCCCTAAAAGGGGGGAAGGAATTATTTTAGGGAATTTTTTTTTAGCATGGGCACTGCACAATAAAAAGACGCATCAAATGGTGAAAACCGCATTGTTCTACACCAATTGTAGCGACCTGTAGGTGTGCGCAAAAAACTGTTACATATATATATATATATATATATATATATATAAGGCTTCATTTCTGAAATAGTATATTAGATAATATTTTCTCAGTTTATTCCTGAAGTTTTTTAATGTACTGAATTGGAAAGGCACAGTATAAAATTAAACAAATATTACACGAAAGAAATCGTTGTTGGAACATTGGTGCAAATATCGTAACAAAAGACGAAGAATGTTTTCTGTTGTATCCTGTGTGGACAGTGTTCATTTTAAGAAAATTTTCCTAAATACTTTCAGCAATATTCACTTTCCATTAGCTACTAATTAATTGGAAAAACTACCGCAAATACTTCAGTAATTACTTTCACAATAGTTAATAAAAATTAAAGACGTACCCACAGTAGCTAAATACCAGTTTATTTTTATTTTATTAGTGTACTTTACATCTCAAATAAAAATATTGGGGTTTGTTGAAACTCCTTCGTAATGGCAAAAGCCATATGACAGATGGGACCTACAGCTTTACGTGGCATCTGAACCACGGGTCGCTGCATCATCTGAACGCAAAGGACGGTCACTTATCCAACTACAAAACAAACCCATTGTCGCTTAACCTTGCTGATCTAAAAGGAAAGTGGGGTTGCAATGTGGACAAGACGTAGCCTGCATGGCTCTCAAAACACAATTTTAAAGACGCCTCAGATATATTAAAAGGTTGTGTCCCCAAATTCCTTCGTAATTTTTTTTTCAGTAATCATATCCAATCTTTCACAACAAAGGAGAACACTTCCAAACTACTTGCACTTTTCTTTCATTTACAAAACTTGTGGCAAATGCACTATATTTATCAATATCGCAACAGTTAACAAACTAATTTAAACTTTGAAATTACGAATGTTATAAGAGAACGTAATGGCACTGCTATGATGTTACTTAATAATTTATGGTACTTTAATATCCGAATTTCGAAGTTCTTCAAAATATATTTTGAAATCCTTATGAGAGTAACCTCATCCTCCTGTAGACTATATTCACATTCTAAGATGAATTAACCAATTAAATTTTTTCAAATATATATATATATATATATATATATATATGGTGAGGGAAGCTATATTTATGGGATCTCTTTGCGAGAGACCCGTTGCCCACGTCGGGCTAAAATCATGAAAAAGGAAAAAAACTATGGTATTTGTCATTTACCATTACTTATTCGGACTATAGTGGATTTAATTTTCCCAGAAGAGTTCCTTGTTCCATGCACGGTCTGTGTTTAACAATATATATATATATAAACCAATATGGAAATTACTTCTGACAAATTTAATCAAGGTGTTTCAATTGACGATTCAGGTCTCTGACCAAAACCCAAAACGTGCTAGTTCTGCAATTATTTATACACGTAATTCAAAACGAATAGGAAGAGATAAATGTGCATGAACAGTGGCGCTCATAAGTATTCGCACAGAGAAATATTTCAGTTATATTCGTCGTTATCTTTTATATCATGCATAGTCATGAAAAGTTTACTAATGCTCAGTGATGTAAAGAAACTGGCACATTTTATTTTTATTTACAAGTGTAAGAACAAAATCATTAACTTTCAATGGGTAAATAAATACTTTGTAACTCATCAAGAAATCCAATCGTATCAGACCAGAAATAGGTAAGAGCATGTTATACCTCAATTTAGATCGTCTTCATCTCAAAAATTACCCATTTTCATTGGATTGAAACTATGGAATGATTTAAATGGTGGTATAAAAAATATTGTGAGTGTAAATTCGTTTAAAACCAAGTTGAAATGTCGATTAATAATGGCATACTAATAAAAATTTAGGATTAATGTACATTACTGTTGTTTATTCATTTCTCGCGTGTAATCTAGGATTAAAGGTATATTACTTGTGATTGTTCAGCTCTTATTTCTCATATATAATATTGATTTCTTTGTATGGTATTGGTACAGTACTATCAATAATTACTACATTTGTTATATCGATAATAATAATTTAAGATTAATACAAACCTTAATTAATAATTTTTATTCATGAGTTATGTATTATTACTTAATAATAGCCATCTGTTTTATTTTTAATAAAAGCCCAGTAAATCCAAAAGCTTAAGGGCTAATTTAAATAAAATAAATAGTCCAGCTTCACAATTATTTATGTCATTGTAAATTGTAAGACCAATGTACAGTATTTATTTTATTATTAATAATAAAGGTTATTCATAGGGTGGAGCGAAAAATACTTTTTTTCTAGTATGAAGTTCTAATAGTGATTAAAAGTTGCATTTAGTGGACGAAATATGCCTGCCAAAATATGAGTTCATTTGTTTAAAAGTTTCAGCTGCCACCAGGGGGCTAAAGTTAACACAATTTTGTGTAAAAAGGAAAAAAATGCTTCTATTTTAGGTTTGTCAGACTATTATAAAATTTTATCGTAGAATTATCTAATAGTTTGATTAAGATTTTTAAATGATAGGAATTCGTTTTGTAAAAATGCCTTTTCATATGCTTAATATCTTCAGCTGCCACAAGAGAGCTGAAGTTAACACAATTTAGAGTAACTGAGTCATGTTGAGACTACACTGAATGTTGTGGGGGAGGGTTTGGGGAGGGTTGTGGGGGAGGGTTTTGGTGTGAAGGAATTTCTTTCTGTGAGTCATTAGAACAGTGTGTTAACACTTGTCTTCTTAGGTAGTAGGCGTAGTCGCTCAGTTGATCGGAGAGTTTTTTAATATGATCGGAATATTATAAAACTTTATTTTAAAGTGATTTATATAGAGATAATATTGATTTTATTATAAAATGCTTGTTATAATGTATTATATAATTTTAGTTTATTTATATATATTATATATTTATATAATATATTATATATACTTATAAAATATATATATATATTAATTATATAATGTTTTGATGTTACAGGATATTTTGTGATTGTGAATTTTTCTTAAAAATATTATGGCATCAAATACTAAATATAAACATTTCACTAGAGAACATATGAAGTGTGCCATATTTGAAGTACCTTGTGAGATGAGTGATATGCAACTACCAACTTATAACTGCATTATGAAAGATTACCTGTTCACAAAACATTTAGTGAAGGAGCAGATGAATAACAAGGAGCCTTCATTTTCTGAAATAGCAGAGGCAGTTTCCAAAAAGGTAGAAAATATTTGGAAGAAGGCCTCTTTGCCAATAGTTTCACATACACGCGTTTTACAGATGATGCGAGTGTACCATGATAAATACAGGTCCTTATTAAAGCCATACAAGTCACGCAAGGATCAACCTAAGTACAAAAATCAGCTTGAAGGATTTGAAAACCCTTCAAAATGCACTTTGTTTGACATCTGCACCTGCAAATGTAAGGAGTTTAGGAGATGCTCATGTGAAAAGAGTAAGAAAGTCCCTCCAAAAGAGCAGGATTTTTTAAATGACCAACGAACACGCAGAATAATGGTGATAGGAAGCATTGACATAGCACACACAAGACGATTACAAGCAAGAGAACATCGAAAGGAAATGGAAAAAGCACGTCTGGAATCCTCACAAACAACTAGTGCTGCTATAACCAATACGTCCAACTTACAAATCGAAACAGAGACAAGTGAACTTCAACAACTAGAAGAGATATCTGAAGATAATGAGGAAGATACAACCTCGACTCAATATGTAATATCAGAACAACAGATGCGTGAGCCACTGCCTTCATTAGCAATTACTTGTGATAGATTTAAAATGTCGGACAGAGCTGGGGCTGCTATTGCTTCTGCAGTATTGGCAGATCTTAAAATTGTTACTCCCGAAGACAAAGGGAATATTATAGACAGAAGTAAGCTAAGACGTGAAAGACAAAAACAGAGAAAGGAACTACAACAGATAGGAGAGCCAAAAACCATGCGGGGATTATACTTTGATGGCAGAAAGGATAAAACAATGATTCAAGTCCAGGAGAGTGATGGCTCTAACCACCAAAGAACCAAACGCGAAGAGCATATCAGCATAATATCTGAACCACACTCTCTGTACTTTGCACATGTGACACCTTCCAGTGGCAAAGCTAAATACATTTGCACAGCGCTAGTGAATTGCTTGAAAGAAAGGAATGTTGATATAGGGAACATCGTTGAAGTTGGCTGTGATTCGACAGTGGTTAACACTGGTAGTATTGGAGGCACAATAAGATTACTGGAAGAAGCCTTTAATAAGCCATTGCAGTGGCTGATATGCCTTTTACACCTTAATGAACTTCCATTGCGCCATCTGTTTCATCACTTGGATGGTACCACTACTGGACCAAGAGCATTTTCAGGAGAAATTGGCCGAGCACTTTCAGACTGTGAAAAGCTTCCCATAGTTAACTTCAAACCCATTGAAATTCAAGAGGACATGTGTGAAGTTGATGTAGATGACATAAGTACTGACCAGAAATACCTTCTTGAAATTCACAAGGCTATATGAAGTGGAACATTCTCAAAGAGTCTTAGTCATAAGAGTCCAGGCAATATATCACATTCAAGGTGGCTCACCACAGCAAACAGGACTCTGCGGTTATATGCAAGCACAGAGAATCCTTCAGGCAATTTACAAGAATTAGCTACTTTCATTGTTAGGGTATACGCACCAATGTGGTTTCAGATAAAGCGTAAACCATTATGCCAATATGGTGCTAAACATATGTGGCATATGATTGCAAGAAGCCGGTATCTCCGTGAAGAGCTTAGGAGAGTACATGACTCAGTCATTCAGCGAAATGCATATTACGCAAATCAAGAAAACATTCTCATTGCAATGATAGCTGATGAAAGGGAACATGTGCGTCAGTTGGGATTTAGGCGTATCATAAAAGCAAGGGCATGCATTCAAGAAACAGATGTTATCAGGTATTTTAAGGTGCCAGAAATAAATTTTTATGCCAAAGACTATACAGATCTCATTATGTGGCAAGATTTTCAGATAGCAGAACCACCGATAACCAAAGAAGTTTCTCTTGATGATATTGAATCATGCATCAAACATGGTACTACTCTTCATTCAGAATTATTTCAGTTTCCTTGTCATACACAAGCCGTAGAGAGATGCGTCAAGCTCGTTACAGACGCTGCTGGATCAGTCTGCGGACCTACAAACAGAGACGGTTGGATTCGTGCTACATTAGAATCAAGGAAAAAACAGCCAAAATTTGACACAAAAGCAAATTACTAAATAGTCTTCAGCAAGAACCCTTTCTAGAGGGAGGTTGGTTGGGGAAAGGGTGGTAACTCCGCTAAGGCACGAAATAACGTTTCTTAACTGTCTCAAGCCAGTATAAAGGAGGAGAGGCATCCTAATTATATTACTGTTCCCTTTTTCAAGTAAATACAGAATCATACTTAATTGTCATTTTTAAGTTAACTTCAGCCCTCTTGTGGCAGCTGAAGATATTAAGCATATGAAAAGGCATTTTTACAAAACGAATTCTTATCATTTAAAAATCTTAATCAAACTATTAGATAATTCTAAGATAAACTTTTATAATAGTTTGATAAACCTAAAATAGAAGCATTTTTTTCCTTTTTACCCAAAATTGTGTTAACTTTAGCCCCCTGGTGGCAGCTGAAAATATTAAACAAATGAACTCATATTTTGGCAGGTATATATCGTCCACTAAATGCAACTTTTAATCACTATTAGAATTTCATACTAGAAAAAAAGTATTTTTCGCTCCACCCTATATAAATATTCAATTCAATTCAGTTCAATTCAATACCGTTCGTTTGGAAAATTTTAACAAACAAAAATATTAGTTTAATTCCAAAATCTAATGTAAAACATCAAAAAACTTAAGGAAAATAAAGAAAAATTAAAATGCGAAAGTTTTTGTACATTCATTTAGAAATACTTTGTGTGTCCACCTTGGGCTTGAAGAAGTTAACATTTTGATCAGGAGTTGGCTGTTTATTGATTAGAGACTTGGCAATTCTGAATTCTAAAATTTCTCCGAATCTTCCTGAAAAACGTATGACTGTACAAGCCATTAGTAAGCAATAGGAAGTCGTTGCAAAGAGCGCTCTACAGTTCTTAAGAGATCCGTTACTGCTGCATACGAGTCTGGAAAGTGTTATAGGAAGATACGAGAGAAACTTCGAATTCCACTTACGAAGGTTGCTGCAGTTATAAAAAAATGGAAAGGCTTTGGAACAATTAAAATTGTACCAAGGTATGGACGATCTTGCAAGATTTCAGAACGTACTGCTAGATGGATTGAAAGAATGGCTGCTACGAATCCACGAGTGACTGCAGATGATATCTGTCAAACATTAAGACTGTCTGAGATCGATGTCCATGCCTCTAATGTGAGTCGTACATTGAGAAAGCATAGTCTGCACGGAAGGGTTGCACGAAGAAAATTTCTGCTACAAAAAGCGTACAAAGAAGCTCGTTTAAAGTACGCCAAGGATCATCAAAATGATGGATTTGCATTCTGGAAGAAAGTTCTCTGTACAGACGAGAAGAAAATTTAATTATTCGGGAACAACGAACAACGGTAGGTTTGGCGAAAATCAAATACTGCATTCGAGGGAAAACATTTCCTACGGTCTACATGGTGGTGGTAGTTTGCTTCTTTTTGGGATGATTTAGCGTTTCTGGTCAAGTAAAGCTTGTTGTCATGAATGTTTAGAATTCGAATAAATATCAGTAAATTTTGAAAGAAAATGTGTTGCTTTCAGTTCGAGAGTTGCGAATGGGTCGCAATTGGGTACTGCATCAAGATAATAATCCAAAACATAAAAGCAAGAGCACCATGAAATGGCTTCAACAAAAGAATTTCAAGCTTCTCGAGTAGCCCAGTCAAAACTCATATCGCATTTTAATCAAGAATTTATGGTTTGATTTGAAAAAGCTGTCCACAAGAGAAACCCTTCAAATCTGAATAAATTGCAACAATTTTCTTTAGAAGAATGGGCTAAAATTTCTACTGAGAAAAATACTCAAAACGAATCACTGAAGTCATTGAAGCAAAAGGTGGACACACAAAGTATTAAATAATTTTGCAAATAAAGGTACAAAAACTTTTGCATTTTAACTTTTTTTTATTTTCCTCAGATTATTTTATACGTTACGTTATATGATGGAATTAAACAAAATTTGTTTATTTGTTAAATTTTTCAAAACTAGCCAAAGAATGGATATAACTGAAATATAACTGAAATATTTCTCTGTACATATACTTATGAATGCCACTGTATAAGGCCGATAGTTGCCTCAATTCATTAAAAAATCCATTATTCTCCTAAACACACGTTACACACACACACACATATATATATATATATATATATATATATAGAGGGTGGGCTGAAAAGTAATGCCTCCACTCAAATAAATTTTAAACGGGTTGAAGGTTTTATCGAAACAAAAGCAAAGATGTACCTTAGAATTTATTCTTCAAAACGATACATTTACTTTACTATAAAATCACCCTCTACGTCGATACATTTACGCCAACGATAAATGAGTTTTTGAAATCCATCCCTGTAAAACTCGGAGCTTTGACAACGAAACCAAAATTTCACAGCGGCCTTAACTTCTTCATCAGACTCGGAGCGATATCCACGATGTTCTTTAAGTTTAGGAAAGAGGTGAAAATCGCATGGTGCTAAATCGGGGCTATATGGTGGATGCAGCAAGACGGTGAATTGCAGATCCTCAATTGCTTGTCGTGTTTGAACACTGGTGTGAGGCCGTGCGTTATCATGGTGAACAATGACTATGTTTTTGTGGGTGCGAACCCCCCTGATCCGATTTTCAACTTCTTCAGAGTTTCAATATAACGTGCGAAGTTAACTGCTGTCCCTCTTTCCGTAAAGTCATCGCGAACAACACCATTGATATCCCAAAAAACAGGCATCATCACTTTTCCAGCCGATTTTTTAACTTTGAATTCTATTGGTTGCGGTGAATTTTTGTGCCGATATATATATTCCATGGATTGCCGTTTATTTTCAAAGTCATAATGGTGGACCCACGTCTCGTCTCTTGTCACAATGCTGTGCAGAAATTAATCTTCATTTTCGAAGCGCTGCAGATTTTCTTGGCAAATGCGTAGTCTCTCATTTTTCATCTCGGCAGTGAGCATGCGAGGCACCGATCTGGCGCAGACCTTTCGGTAACCGAGAATACTGATAATGTGTCCCACTCGCTCTTTGGAGATATCGAGCATTGCAGTAATTTCATTTTGTTTAATGCTACAATTTCCACGAATCAGTTCATCAACGTAGTTCCAATGAGACTCGTTGGTTGTCGTTACAGGCCTTCTACTTCGCGGTTTGTTTCGCAAATCTTCTTGCCCGGCTTCTCCTTCTTTACACTGCCTGGCCCAACGTCGAACGGTATTCAAATCAACACACTGTTTGCCGTACACAGCTTGCATTCGCCGATGAATGCCTATGGGAGCAACACTTTCCGCGGTCAAATATTCAATTACGGCACGTTGCTTGAAGCGAACGTCTTTATTCCTTTCCATTGTAATCGATACTGAACCAACGTGTGGATGAGTGAAGGCTTTATTAGGTTATAACACAAAACCGGTTTTATCTGTTACCTCTATACAATCTGGAATGAGTTCGGGATATCAAATTACAATACAAAACCGATTTTACCTGGTTATTCTACACAATCCACAATTATTCAAGTGGAGGCATTTCTTTTCAACCCACGCTCGTGTGTGTGTATATATATATATATATATATATATATATATAAAAAAGTGATTAAGAGGGTAATTAAGAACAGCTAACTACTCTGTTCTGAAAATATATAAAAAAAAACGCAACTTTTCTTCAAGCAAAGTTGTTATCATGTTAATTAAAAATACCCAACAGACAATATTTGGCCTAATTTTAAACGTTAAATGTTGAAGTAATGTTGAAGTTCTGGTAAATGTTAGAATAATGGTCATTTAAGCTCTTAATGGGGCCATTAATATGAAGTCCTTCTGATTACTTTTCAATCCTTTGTAATCATTTTGAAATTAACTACAAGTTATATGCAAGAAATTATGCAAATCACTTTGCAGTAATTTCATCGTTCAAAGTGTTATTGTTTGAAAATATATTTATATATATATATATATATACTAAAAGAACCCTTCCCTTTCGTGATAAACACTTCTGAGGGAAATATTGACACGCAGGGATACTCTCTCTCTCTCTCTCTCTTGGCTCCTTCTTCCCGCATAAAAAAAATAATAGGGGTCGAAATGTCTAAATATATAATGTCACATTGTTGTACTTATAATAAGAACATGTTAGTTTTATACATACGTTTCTAGTGAAGTTTTAGCTGCAACAAAAAGGCATTATGACGGTACAAAGACGTCACTATCACGAAAATATGATTGAATTTTTATGGCAAACTTAAAAAAATAAAAAAAGACGCCACGTTGCCATTATGTGGTTTCGGGTATGTCATGCATGCACTGTAAAGTTCAATCGATCTATACAGCCCATCGATATTAAAATTTTAATTGTTCTATTTGCTGAACCGATTATGAAACTTTCTTGTAAAAGGAAATAGTCCATTTTTGAAGCAGTTGGAACATTTTTATTTCCTGGACAGATTTTGAACCAATCATACTAATACTAAAAATATAATTGGTTCAAAATTGGTTCAGAAAGGAAAAATAGACCATTGGATTTACCAAGAAATCGTTTCACAATTGTTTCAAATGAACCAATTAAAATTTTAATATTAATGACCTGTATGGATTAATTAAAATTTACAGTGTACTTCTATACACTGTAAAATAAAGTTGTGACATTATGCAGACTACCGTTTCCAAACAATTAATTGCTCCATTAGATATACAGAGGGTTGACAAACGTAAAAAGACACCACAATAGTTGTCCTTAAATGGTAAAGCTCATCTTTAAATAACAGTAAAGGGAAAACACGATTCTAAATATATTGCTGCAGTAAATCTGTTATTATTTATTGAATTTATTATCAAATCAAAAACAATGGAAAAACCGAAGGTGTCTGTTTACTTTTGTCAATCCTCTGCACAACACTGTAACACTAATTTCATAAATCCTGTTTGCATTATTGCGTATAGTTCCATCTTGTGGTCTTAGCGACAAGATCAATAACCTTATTTTATTTTTAGTTTCAAATTTTACGCGACCGTAAAAGATTTTCGAAATTGTTATATAAATTTCAAATTTTTACCTGAAGTATTCTTGATTTAATAAAATCTGTTCATACCCTTCGAGCTTAATTTATAGCACAATTTGGGAATCGCAAAAGCTTAGAGTAATAAAGTTTTATTTTATTTTTATATAAACTTTTTGTTGTTTTATTTTATATAAAAGTTTTCCATTCTCCCTTTACGATTTTTTTTTTTCATTTTTTCTTTTCCTGTTGAGTGAGTGCGGGGTTTCTCCCGGGGTGACGTTCCTCCTTCCGTTGACCCCGAATGTTGTTAGTCGGTGGGTGGTGGCACTTCCGTTCGTGGGTGGGTGGCAACGTAATTTGAGAAATGAGCGTCATCATGAACAAACCCGAACATTGTTGCGATGGGTATTAGAACATAAATTCGGAATGTTGCACAGAGAATATTGCCACCCACACAAAGTTTATAAACACATTTAATTCACATCTTTCTTTTGGTAGCGTGACCCTTACACCGAAAGGATGTTACTGTTGATGCCGTAGCGTGGTCCATTAGATAGTAGCCTGACAATTATATCTTAATGTTTTACGTCGTAAGATTACTCACCCCAGCTAATTAAAACGTTTTCCACTTACTTCATATTAATGAGCGTGTCTCTATCGCGAATTTTAAACAACACCAAAGTGTTGATATTTAAACTTATGTTATATAATAATAGAACGGAGAAGTAGGCCTTAATCTGGAATACAGAATAGGCTTAGCGAAACGAGCGTATAACCTAGGGCCTGAAGAGAATTGTCCTTCGTAAGCCCTAGGAGAAAATGAAATTTAATTTACTGGCCGAAGTTCATTTTAAAAGTACTGTAGGTACTATTTCCCACGGCTTCGAGGCGAGATGTTAAAATAAAAGTGACAAGGGGTGGTAAATACGATCTTCTGATGGTCTGTGTGCAACCCCCTCTCTGCGCCCTCTTGTTTCGTCTAGTTCGTCATTTCCCATCTGTGATTGCGCCTTCCACCAAAATATTTTTTGAGCTTTTTGTACCAAGATCCTGGAACTTACAAACAACTCTAAATACATTATTTGGTGCTACTATAGTATGCGGTCTACCTACGACTGGTTAGGTTTAGTCATGATATTTTCGTTAAAACTAACGAAAATATCATTACTAAACCTAACCAATCGTCAAGGGCGATTAGTAAACAAGATAAGAAGCAATAATTAAAAGGTAGACCGCCGAATCGTAGGTAGACCGCATACTATACGTAGTAGCACCCATTATTTTAGGAGTTTTACGAAATTCCTAACTGCTTTATATTATTTACCTAACCTATTTGACCTATTTGAGAGCATTAAATTATTTAATTATATATTCTAACCACTATTTGAACACTAAGACTATTTTCGAATACATGACTGGATGAAAAAAGAGATGTGGCATCACGTGACTGGTATTCCCACACATCATTCGTTAAATAAAAAATGTCAAGGGTTCCAGTAAGAACAAATTGAGATCTGTTCGGATGTTTACGTGCAGGAATTCACGTACCTTTTTCTGGGATTTACCTGAGGCCTCTTGAAATTCATATCACATCTTTCAAACCGTAACTTATGTTTTTCATTTGTCAAAATTCGTATCAGAAATTATATTATAAATAAACCCTTCATTTTTGCAAACCCAACATTTCAGTTTGGGGTGAAATACAGTTTTTCGTTCTCATCAACTGGAATGGTTTCATAAAGTCCCATCTTTCATTAAATTACAAAAAGTCTGCAAAAGGTCATAAACGACCACTATATGAAAATGAAAATGAAAAGGTTTATTGGCAGACTATAGTCCATATGACAAATATTATTAATACAATGACAGTTCATATACTAAGGATAGAAATATACACAATTGATTAGAAATAATACTGCACTGTCGAAGTTAAGTGGAGCTACAAATAGACGTTTTCGTACCAAGAAGTCCATAGCTTAGAGCATGGGTCGGGGAACTTTTTTGGGTATTACCCAAAAATCTATTTGAGTAAAGTGAAATTACCCCAGACTTCAAAGTAAACAAAAACAAGCCAATTGCTCTTAAAATTGTTGCATATGGTGTCTCTCATACCGCACGCATTACCCCCAAAAGTTTTAAATGTACCCCATTTGGGGTAATTTACCCCTGTTCGCCGACCACTGGCTTAGAGGATAAATGGCAGGACTCATGGATAGCTTGGATGATCGGGTTGGTTGATTTTTTAATTCTTTGCATTAGACTGTGTTGAGCACGTCTTGTTACCTCCGGGAAGCTCGGGACATTGCGGGTAGCAAACATTTGCGAAGCTGAGCATCTCGGAGGTAATTTATGTAAGAGTCTAAAAGACCTGTTGTACAGCAAATTTAGGGTACTGCCAGAACCTTTTTTATAATTCACCCAAAGTTGCTGACCGTATATATTACTGCAGAAAGTACGAAAGAGTGTCTTTAGTTTGACCCAAATACTTAAACTCTTGTACTTCCTCAATTACTTCACCATTCATTTTAAACCTTATATCAGCTGGCTGATTACAGCTTTTAGGATGAAATTGCATAACCTTAGTTCCTGTAACATTAAAAAGAATATCATGTTTCTGCGAATACACTTCGCAGACGTTTAGTAGCCGATCCAGACCTTTAACAGAGGGACTTATTAACACCATATCATCGGCATAAACTAAGTTATTTATCCTTGTGTTATCTATACAACATCCCACTGTTGCCTTATTAAGTGAAGCAATTAACCCGTCAATATACACATTAAACAGCATAGGGTAGAGCAAGGAGCCTTGTCTCACCCCGCAAGAGAAGCCAAAACACTCGGATAGTACATTGCCCCACCTAACAGTGAAAGATTGGTGGGAATACCAAAATTTCAATAAATTTAATATGTATATGGGAACCTTCCTGTCTTCTAGTTTTGCAAATAAAATATTGTGGTTCACCCTATCATATGCCTTACTTATATCAAGGAAACAGCTATAAATGGTTGAATTACTGTCGATATATTTAGATATTGTTTCTTTAAGTACATAGATACACAGGTCAGTTGAGTGGGACCTTTTAAAGCCAAACTGATTAGGAGATGTCCATAGGAAATCATTTAATCGGAGTAACAAGAGTTTTTCTAGTAGTTTTGAGAAGCAGGAAGCGACAGCAATAGCAGGGATATAGCTATGAGCCACCATGACTGATAGGAGCAGTGATATATGCAGATATACTACGTCATTTGCATATTTTAAGTGCTCATTCGATAAGTCATCTACCCCTGACGCAGAACCAGTCTTTAACTCTTTAATTAACCTATTTACTTCAGAAAATAGAAAATGATATAAAAATATTTTCCCTTGTCCCTCCCACAATCGTTTCGCTGCAATCTATCTTAAGATTATCCCTACTCATACTGTTAACACTGTTAGAGTAGTGGTTTTTCCACAGCTTTGCAATTCCATCCTCCTCCGACACCCCATCGATTGTCGGAGGGAGGACATTTTTGACACCCGTTTGATTCTTAACAAAATTCCAAAATTTGTTATTATCGTTATTTATGCGAGCTTCACAGGCTTTTGATGCTCGAATAGACTCTTCTTCCTGTTTACATCACCTTATGGCCGCCCTATACTGACCCCGACTTCTATATATATATATATATATATATATATATATATATAGCACACTAGTGGCCAAAATTCTGGACACTTTCTCATTTTTCGTGATTTTTTTTATTAAAGTCGAGTATGGTTAATTGAATTCAAATTTTAATTATTTTTTTTGTAGAAAAAGTGTTTATTAGGCATTCCTTATACGATTAAACATAATTTTATAAAAAATAAGCTGGAAGATACGTACAAACAATAAAAAGGTACACGTCATTGGAAATATTGCCATATTGCCTCAGTCCCTGTGTCAATTGTAATGATCAATCGGCGAAAAGTCACGCTATTTCACTTAGCGAATCAGCATCAAATCACGCCACTTATGATGAACAATCAGCATCAAATCATGCCACTTATGATGATCAATCAGAAAACAGTAATTTGGCAGCTGCATTTCATTGTGTTATTGTTAAGTTGCCGCGCGAATAACAAAGTCTCCTTCTCCTCTTTATCCCTTCATATTACTGTCACTGCTGGCCATGTCCCTTCATATTAGGAAAAACTGGACACCATCTAAGCGAAGAAAAGCTGTAACCCTTCAAGAAGAAGGTTATACATTCGAACAAATAGCCAAATGACTCAGAGATGGGGCAACAAAATCTGGAGTAAGAAAGGTTTGCCAACGCTTTCAAGATCTTGGTACAGTCAAAACTGCCAAAAGAACTGGAAGAAGTAAGACAAGTGAACAGGACAACCGGCGTATTGTAGATTATCCCTAACTGATCGTCGCAGGATATCAAAGGAAATAATGCATACATTAGAAACAAGTGGTGTCAGCATAAGTGACAGAATTGTAAGGTGTTGGCTTTTTGACAGTGGACTTAAAGCAAGAATACCTAGAAAGAAACCATACCTGAATGCAGTTCAGAGAAGAAAACGCCTTCTGTGGGCAAGAGAACACAAAGAATGGACATTAGAAGACGGGTACACTGTAATATGGAGTGATGAGACAAAGATTTCAATTTTTGAAAGTGAAAGATTGAAATGTGTGCGACGCAGACTAAAAAAGATGTGTTGCCTGAATGCATTACAGCAACTATGAAGCATCCTATCAGCGTTATGGTGTGGGGATGCATGTATGGATGGGGTGTTGGACGCATTCAAATTATAAATGGAACTTTGAATGCTAAAAAATACCAAGAAGACATTTTGGAAAAGAAGTTACTCCCCTCAATTCAGGATATGTTCCCACACAATTCAGATGGAGCAATCTTTCAGCAAGACAGTGCTCCTTGTCACACGGCAAAATCAAGTATGAAATGGCTTAAAGACCATAAAACCAAAGTGTTACAGTGGCCTGGCAATGTCCAAACCTTAATCCCATCGAAAATTTGTGATAAAAACTCAAGAAACTGGTAGCAAAGTCTAATCCAAGCAACAAAATGGAGTTGATTGAATCTATCATCAAGGCCTGGTTCAGAATCATCAACCCAGATGATTTAAAGCATCTAATTGATTCATTGCCAAGAAGAATCGATGCAGTCATCAAAGCAAAAGGTTATCCAACTAAATACTAGCATTAAATATGTTTTTATATATCTGTACTTTCTGAATAAAAATATGATTTTAGCTTGTTTTTTATATAAATATGTGTTTTAGTTCAAGAAAATGTCATAGTAACTGTTTGATTGAAACAAAAATATTTATCTCAATATAAAATATATTAAAGAACATTAAAATATGCCTAAAAATTCAATACTAAATAGTTTATGCGCAGCAAAGATCAGAAAAGCGAAATGGTCTGTCTCTCTATAAAAAGTGTCCAGAATTTTGGCCATTAGTATATATATATATATATATATATATATATACAGGAAGGTCCCGGTTATCGCGGTTAATTGGTGCAAGCAGAATACCGCGATAAGTGAAAACCACATTAAGCGGGATTGATATAACATGTAAAAATTGCTAATGTTGCCAACGCAAGCAGAATACCGCGATATAGTTGCGTAGCCGCATTCACCGGGAACAATATAACATGTAAAACTGGTTAATATTGCCAAGTTAAAAAAAAAAATATTTAGGCTGTCGACTTTGACTTGTTTTTATTACTATGTACAGTACAGTACATTATACAAAGGTAAGGTAGTAAATAAATTGATTCATTTGTTTTAAAGTTTATTGAAAAGCACATGCATGTGTACAAAAAATGAATGATTATTTTTATTTCTTTGTAAAATAACGTAAAAGTGAGGCTTTGTCATTGTCAATACCAGAGCTGGGCACTTCCGCAAACACTTCCGCAAACCGCAAATTCCGCAATTGCGGAAGTATGTTTTTCGTTTGCGGATTTGCGTTTGCGGCAAAGTCATCGCAAATTAGTGAATTTGCGTTGCGGAACTAAGACCGCAAACGCAAATCTTTCCGCAAATTTCCCACGTGGCCACTGGCCAAGCCCGCTAGTGCTGTGACGCTGCTGTCACTGGCCGCCAATTGGCTGGCAGGGTGCGCGTCATCTTTCCCGCCACTCCGTAGTATTTTTATTTCTTCTACAATAGTGATTTATTGTAATAAATTATTTAGCCTTGTTTTTAATAAAAACAAGGCTAAAACATTAAATATTAAAAAGATATAAAAACTTTGTATACCTCTTTAATGTTTTGGATACTTTTTATAGTTAAAATTGCGATTGCGGAATTTGCGGTTTGCGGAAGTGTTTGCGGAAGTGCCCAGCACTGTAAAAATTGGAAATATGGTTTGCGTTTGCGGATTTGCGCTTGCGGCACCAAAAATGGCAAGCAGTTTGCGGATTTGGGGTTGCGGAAGGTAAGGTTTGAGTTTGCGGATTTGCGATTGCGGAAGTGATTTTGAGTTTGCGGTGCCCAGCTCTGGTCAATACACAATGTATCTCGACAGACTTTCATAGCACGTTCCATATCAGGATCTCCATTCATTAATTTCTGTTTCGCATTTTCAATATCGCGAAGGAGACTTGCTTTTGTTTTGCAAATAAAATATTTTTTCCCGCGATAAGTGAAATTATACTGCATATAACGGGATTATGGTCACAAATTATAAACCGCGTAACATCGAATACCGTGTTAACCCAAACCGTGTTAACCGGGACCTTCCTGTGTATATATATATGATGAATAAAACCACGAAGGAAAGGAAACACAGAATGGTGCTCAAGCGCTTTCGTCTAATGACATCCTCAGTGTTCCTGAGGATCTCATTAGACGAAAGCGCTTGAGCACCATTCTGTGTTTCCTTTCCTTCGTGGTTTTATTCATCATAAATATTTTTCACGTGTTACTTTCGCGAAATAATTTTCATATATATATACTGTGTGTATATATATATATATATATACAGAGAGGGTTCAACAAAGTAAATAGACACGACGATGTTGTTCTCCAGAACAAACTGCAAACTCATGAATGAAATGCCAGAACGTGTTTCACCTTTACATAATGCGAAAGGGAAAACAACACAATTCTAAATACTGTATATTAAGTTGAATATTTTGTTACTTATTGACTTTTATTGTCAAATAAACAAAATTACGGAAATAAACCAAAGTTGCCTATTTACTTTTGTGAACGCGCTCTGTCTCTCACTCTCTCTGTCTACAGGGATGGCGAAAAAGTCGCGCTCGGGTCGTATAGAATGATTTATAAAAGAATGAGTTTTAACTTTTAAAATATTTTATTTAAACAAAAAATAAGAAAAAATGCGCCATGAAGCATTTTGAAGCATTTCAGGCGTAATGGTTGAGAAAATGTAAAGCATTTCCATTTTTAACTCTTCAACAGAGTGGGTGCGGATGTGGCTAGATTTGTTCTTCGAAGAAGACCACAACCAGTTATCACAAGTTGTGAGGTCGGGACTTCTGGGAGGCCAGTCGAGAGATCCTCCTCGCCCATTCCACAATGGAAATTGGTTGTTGAAGAAATTACCCACGTTAATAGCATAATGGGCCGGTGCACCGTCTTGTTGTAAAGTAGCAGTTTACGAGGCTCACTTTATCAAGTTCGGGAAATAACCAATGAGACATCTGTAGATATAAATGCAAAACACCACTTTTTTCTACGTGAAGGTCAAAATATGATAATAAATAGACAGAGGGCAGTGGGCATCGAAACTGTTGTGGAAATAAACTCTGTCTATCAGAGTGGGTTTTTATTATCATATCTCTAGATATCTTAGATCAATCACACTCACATCGAAAAAATATGGACCAACACTTATATGGAAAACTGATGAGTGGGTAGTTGGGAGGTAACGAAAATGGTTCACTGAGTAGGTAGGTAGTTAATCTAACAATTATTAAATTCCTTTTATGTCAATAACTGGGTGGATGAAACCAATTGGTTGCTCACCAGAGTTATTCTCCACACTAGTATTTATATACTGTGTGAGAAGAGCGTGCTCGGTAATAGATATACATTACCGCTCAACCAACCGAGGAAAAAACCAAGACAACGCTGGTGGAAAAAGCCCCGCGAAGAGGAGAACAAAGGAGAACGAAAACGAGGAACAGGGCGAAAGGACGGAACCGGAGAAGGGACGAGAACGAACAACGAAAAAGATCCCCACCAGCAAGTACGCTCTCGACAATTAAACAGGAAGGAGAAAAGAGACTCTCTAATAACTAACAGTAAGTGACTAATTGTGTTTTTAACCCAGCAAATTAATCACATTAAATTAAGCTGGGTCAGACAAGTTAGGCCTACATTGTGGCCTAAGACCCAGCATCAACTCATAGCTTAACAAAGGTGAAGGTAGATTGCCCTAACCTAATTTGGTGAGGAATCCTACTGTGGACCTCAATTTATCTGCCCGCTCTGGACCATTTCCGGAATCTCTAGGCTGACCCCTCTAGGCTAGACTTGATCTACTCTATAGTTAGACTGGAGATATAAGGGGTGGGTTAATTGTGGACCAATTCATACAGAGCATTTTTCGCATTGGTGGTCCGTGTGTGGGGAATTTACAAACCTTAACCTTACTTAACAAAAATTGCAGAACTAGGCTAAATGGTCTAGCCTAAGCCTAACCTAATCAAGCCTAATTAGGTCTACAACCTAGGGCCTAACTACGAAACATTTACATTTAAGGAGTCTCATTCTCTTATAAGCTTAGACCTGAGTGACACATAAGTACTTGGGGGGGGATTAAACCAAATTTAAAACTTGACTGTTTTGTCTGTGATCTCTTTTCTCTAGTAATTTCTTCTTGTCCTATATTTCATTACGATCCCCAGTTAAACAATTTTGACTTAGACATGGACAGTGCGGAATTGAAAAAGTTAAAAAAGATAAGGGGGGCAAAGTTGGGAGCTGTTACAAAGGCTGTGAACACTTTTAACAATATTACACAACCAGGTAAGGAAGATTTAGAGTGTGTAATTCTTAAATTGGAAACTAAAAGAAGGAAATAATAGCCATTAATGAGAGTATTTCAGAGTTAGTTGAATCCGAAATGGCTGAAGAACAATTGATAGACCTTTACGCTGATAATGATGATCAGGTAATCTCAATTGAACAGCAAATAAGGAGACTACGGTCTCGTTTGACTGACTTATCACCAAATAAACCTAATTCTGATTTTAATCAAAGTAGAGCTAACCTTCAACAAAATTTAAGTGGCCTGCTAAATCCTGAGTCACAAGAATTGAGGGCTCAGTTACCCATTTTGCTAGTACCAACATTTGAAGGGGACACGGTACAATTCCCATCTTTCATTGACAAATTTGAGAGTTTAATAGGTAATAAACCTTATATTTCAACTGTTGAAAAGTTTAGCTACTTAACTAGTTTCCTTAAAGGCCCAGCCTATAACCTGATAGCCTATTTACCAGCCGTAGGGAATTCATATGAAGTAGCTATTGATCTCTTAAAACGTAATTACATTAATAAAGATGAGATTGTATATGAATTATCTCAACAAATTTTTGATTTTGCACCCATAAAAGATAACCATAGTGATATGGAAAATTTTTATACAAAATTAGAAGCTATTATAGGACAACTAGTTAGCAATGAGATAGATATTAAAGCTTCATCTTGGATTATACAAGGCATAGTTCTTAGGTGCCTTCCTTTGAGGGTTAAAGATATTTTAATTCTAAAGACGGGAGAAAATTATCCTAATCTAGAAAGTATAAGAAAACACTTTCCCAATATCCTAACTAATTACAAATTGAGAAATATTCCAACACAAAATAAGACCCAGACTATGGATAAACCAAAGACTGTTCCCAGAGACCAACTAGCTACAGCCAAACAGACAAAACTTGATACTGTAGAATCAAATGTGACCAACTATAATACACGAACATCTACATTACAGAACTTTAATGTAACTGCTGCCTCAACTTACACACTACATTGCAAATTTTGTGCAAGTAATGAACACAGTAGTACTGGGTGTGATAAATATTCAGACTTTAACCAAAGAGCTAAAAGATGTGAACAGTTGAACCTATGTAAAAAGTGTACTGGCCAGGAACATTATAAGAAAGACTGTAAATCTAGGTTAAGATTCAAGTGTAAGTTTTGTAAAAGTTTACGACATGTCTCATCAATGTGTGATTCACCAAAGTGTCCAAACAATAGTACTCAAACTCAAAAGATACCTCCCTCAAACAAAGGTAATCAAGAAAATGCCACTTTCATGGGACATTCTGTTTGTTCAAACAACGTAACAAAAAACACTGAGATTCTTTTACCAACTATTACTTTGGACTTAGTGAATAGTGAGGGTAGCACCACTCCAGTGAGATGTCTTATAGACTGTTGTTCTCAACAAACATTTGTTTCACAAAATGTAGTAAATAAATTGGGTTTGACACCAAACCCGAATGAACAAAAACTCAATATTGCGTCCTTTGTTAAGGATAACTCGGACAAAAATAGCTATAAGACAATTGACCTGGAACTACATTTAGAAAGTAAATTAGAGAAAATTGAAGCAGTTATTATTTCTAAAGTAGGACAAAACAAACTGGTTATACCCAAACTAGAACAAACCATAAATCATTTGGGAAAACACTACAAAATAGCTGATAGACATATCACTAACAACACAGTAGCTAACATTGAAATGTTAATGGGGGCAGATTATATTAATCTTATTCATAAGGGCATAGTAGAGATAGGTAATGGTATAGCTATTCAGACTCCATCAGGGATAGCCCCTTTGGGTGATCTATCCAAATACAACCTAGACCTAAACCAAAATAGTTCATGACCAACAAATACTATGTGCCTCAACTCAGTCCTACATAACACCTGTAAGAATAGCAACACTTTGAATAATATTATCTCAACTGAGAACATTAATTCATCATTATCAAATGAAACTTTGGATGAGGCAATTCAAACTTTATGGTGCTAGAATCTGTGGGTATACATGACACAAATCAAACTTCAGAAGATCAGTTAATGGTAGAAAGATTTGAAGACACCATTCAGTGCAAAGACAACAGTTATTTTATTGAGTTACCTTGGAAAATAAATTGTCCAACTTTAAGAGATAATCTCAAAGTAGCTAAAGGACATTTATATAAAGTAATGAAAAAACTCAAACAAGATAATAATATAAAAATATATAATGATGTCTTCAAAGAACAGCTACAGAAAGGCTTCATTGAAGAAGTAACAAATAACCCTTTTAAAAAAGATGGTTGTCATTATTTAACCCACAGGGGGTCTATCGACAAGATGCCCCAACAACAAAACTCAGAGTAGTATATAACTGTAGTCTCAAAGACAGTGATAAACACAGTTTGAATGATTGCCTGATTGAGGGTCCTAATCTCATTTCTGACCTTGTGAAGATCTTACTGAGGTTCAGGTTAGATAAATATGCCGTACAAAGTGACATTTCAAAGGCATTTTTGAGAATAAATCTTAAAAATGAATATGATAAGAACTAACTTAGGTTCTTATGGTTCAAGGATCCATTTGATTTGAATAAAGGGTTCATAACCTATAGATTTAATGTTGTGTTGTTTGGAGCCAATTGCTCACCTAGCCTATTAGCATTGACAATTAGACATCATTTAAACCAGTTTAATAACTCTTTAACATTGAACTTCCTTAAAGAACATTTTTACGTAGACAATCTAATAGGCTCAACAACAACAAAATCTGAATTATCTGAAGTCTATGAACACTCTCAAAACATTATGCAACAAGGTAACTTTGAACTTAGAGAGTGGATTTCAAATGATGAGGATTTAAACAAAAAGATTTTAAAGGATAATAATGGTCTTACTGAGCCATCAGAGAGAGTTAAAACTTTAGGTATGAACTGGTATTTGGATGCAACTTCTAACAGTCATGATTCAATCTGTACTAAAGGTTTTAAACTTGATGAGGAAGCAAATACTAAAAGACAAATATTATCAGAGGCTTCCAAAATTTTTGATCCCATGAGTCTATTCCTGCCTTCAACAATAAAATCAAAGATTCTCCTCCAAGAAATTTGGAGGACAAATGTTGGGTGGGATGATCCAATAACAAATGAAAATCAAAAATCTTGGAAGAAGTTAGCTGCTGATTTAACAAAAGTGCAGAACATTAAAATTCAAAGGTGCTGTGGGTTTAGGGATAAGCCCCAGAGACTTCATGTGTTTGCTGATGCAAGCACACAAGCTTATGGGTGCTGTGCGTATCTTGTAAGCCCTACAGAAAGTCATCTAATTTATGCAAAAGGGAAAGTTGCACCTCTCAAACCTACCCGAACCATACCTCAATTGGAACTATTGGCTGCTGCATTAGCCATTAAAACCATTTCATTGCTTAAGGATGCTTACCATGATGTGAACATAACTCATATCCACATCTGGCTTGACAGTCAGATTTGTCTTGCCTGGATACGGAATGATAGCATTAATAGTAAGAATATCTTTGTAAGAAATAGGCTAAAAGAAATAGCTGAAGCTAATGAAAGCCTACAAGTAAACTTTCACTATGTTCCAACTAAACAAAATCCAGCAGACTTTCTGACCAGAGGTTTATCCTACAAGTTGTTGAAGTCAAACAAAACTTGGTTTATGGGACCTAAGTGGCTCTGTAATACAGACCAATGGCCTGTGGAACAAGTTAATTTGACATTAAATTTAATCTTTTCAAATGAAAAGGTTGAACCAATCACTAATTATGAACAGTATTCTGATTTCAGTAAACTTGTCAGGGTCACAGCCTACTGTTTGAGGTTTGCTCACAACTGTTTAACTACAATTAACAAACAGCTAAATAAAAATAATCATAATTATACAGAAGTTGCAACCAAATACTGCATAGGCCATGCACAACAAAAAGAGTACAATAAAGAGTTAGAATTCTTAACTAATGGGAAACAAACAAAAGAACCTGTACCATCAGTAGTTGTGGATCTAAACTTGTTCAGAGATGAGGAAGGCCTTCTAAGGTGTAAAGGGAGATTAGACAAATCAAAACTGTCATACAAAAGCAAACATCCAATCCTTTTACCTAGATTTAGCTATTTGACAACATTAATCATCAGAAAAACACACAATGATGTATATCATATGGGGGTACCACAGACACTAACTACATTAAGAAAAACTTATTGGATACCCAAGGGAAGGATCACTGTTAAAACAGTCCTGAGTGAGTGTGTCACATGTAGGCGTATTCATGCTAGGCCCTATAGGAAACCAAATCCTCCTGCTTTGCCAGAGGAGAGAGTTACTCTCAACAGACCCTTTGAGACTGTAGGCATTGACTATACAGGAGCATTGACTGTAGGGGTGGGTGACACTGAACAAAAAATGTACATTGTACTGTTTACATGTGCTCCCTCACGAGCTGTTTATCTGGATGTTGTGGAGGACCTTACAGCAGAATCTTTTGTTGCTGTCTTTAAGAGATTCTGTGCACGACATTCAGTACCCAAGACAGTTTGGACTGACAATGCTACATATTTCAAGGCTGGTGAACAAGTCATCCACGACTTGTTAAGCGATGAAATCACACAATTATATATACAAAATTCAAACATAAAGTGGAAGTATATTCCGGTTGCCTCTCCTTGGTATGGTTCTATCTGGGAGAGGAATATACAAACAGTAAAGAATTGCTTGAAGAAAGCAATTGGCAAAAAACAGATACACTTATTTGGGTTGCTCACTCTCCTGGCTGAGATTGAGAACATCATTAACAATAGACCACTCACTTATGTGAGTGACAACATTAATGACCCGGAACCATTAACTCCAAATCATTTGATTCGGGGAGAACAAGTTAGTCTCCTGCCGGACTACAATATAGACTCTTCAGAAGACCCAAACTGGACTCAACGACATGATGAGCTCCAGACTAAGTTACAACATTTAACTAGAGTTAAAGCTCATTTCATTAAACAGTGGAAAACTGAGTACTTGATGGGTCTAAGGGAGAGACATAAACAAATGACTAAGAAGGATTGGTCTGACACAATTAAGGTAGGGGACCTTGTTCTCATACATGACAGTACTCCAAGACAATACTGGCCTCTGGCTAGAGTTTCAGAACTCAGACCAGGGGCAGACGGGGTAACAAGAGTGGTCAAATTAAGGACTTCAACGGGTGACACAACAAGAGACATTTCTCTTTTGTACCCTTTAGAGTCTGGACCCAAAACAATGGACTTTGGAGAACCTTCTCCACTGACAGTAATAACTGGAGACACTGAACTTCCAGTAACTATTCCTTTGACAGTAGGAGTGGTAACGCATCCTACTACAACATTGACAGACACAAGACCTCAGCGACAAACAGCATTAAAGGCGCGACTATTTTTACAACAAAAAATAGATGCTGGGGAATTGTAATTTTATCTTCTAACTTTCATTTTTTCTTTTCTTATGGTAAAGACCATAGACAGTTTCATCCTATGGATGTATATTTTCTCTTCTAATTAAATGCTACACCTTCTCCATGAGAAGGTGAGGATAGGCACTGTTAATCACATTAACAGGCATTTACAGTCAAATAGTTAGCTAGTCTACACTCAGACATAAAAATTGGTGACAATGACACCAAAATTTTTATCTCCCGGGGCCCCCAGTATATGGAAAACTGATGAGTGGGTAGTTGGGAGGTAACGAAAATGGTTCACTGAGTAGGTAGGTAGTTAATCTAACAATTATTAAATTCCTTTTATGTCAATAACTGGGTGGATGAAACCAATTGGTTGCTCACCAGAGTTATTCTCCACACTAGTATTTATATACTGTGTGAGAAGAGCGTGCTCGGTAATAGATATACATTACCGCTCAACCAACCGAGGAAAAAACCAAGACAACGCTGGTGGAAAAAGCCCCGCGAAGAGGAGAACAAAGGAGAACGAAAACGAGGAACAGGGCGAAAGGACGGAACCGGAGAAGGGACGAGAACGAACAACGAAAAAGATCCCCACCAGCAAGTACGCTCTCGACAATTAAACAGGAAGGAGAAAAGAGACTCTCTAATAACTAACAGTAAGTGACTAATTGTGTTTTTAACCCAGCAAATTAATCACATTAAATTAAGCTGGGTCAGACAAGTTAGGCCTACATTGTGGCCTAAGACCCAGCATCAACTCATAGCTTAACAAAGGTGAAGGTAGATTGCCCTAACCCAATTTGGTGAGGAATCCTACTGTGGACCTCAATTTATCTGCCCGCTCTGGACCATTTCCGGAATCTCTAGGCTGACCCCTCTAGGCTAGACTTGATCTACTCTATAGTTAGACTGGAGATATAAGGGGTGGGTTAATTGTGGACCAATTCATACAGAGCATTTTTCGCAACTTAGTTCACAGGTTACACCAGCCCACATCATTTATTTATTTATTTTTTATTTAATTTGTGCCTTAAGCGTTAGGCTTCACTGGGCTCTTAATTAAAAATAAAAGTTATTATTATTGACACCTAAATCATAACTAAGAAATACACTGTTCAACAAAGTTTTTCTCCTTTTAATAAATATGAGTGAATCTTATGTTCTTTTATACGATGATTACGAAAAGAAAAACAGAATTCTTCTAACACCTTCAGTTTTTGAGGGATTTGTAATTTAAAACCCTTTGAGATTGAGTGAGCTTCAAATCGTTTTTCCCTATGGAAAGTGATTTAGTGTATTGTAATGATGTGAACGCTCTCATGGAGGCACTTGGTCGACAGCACAATCCAAAGAAATGGAGGCTTCTTTTCGATTCATCAAAGTTGAGTTTGAAAGCTGTAATATTACACAACGGTAATGTCTATTCTTCAGTTCCGATTGCACATAAAGTTCAGATGAAGGAATCATATGACAATATGCAGTTACTTTTGAAACATATTGACTATGAGAAACACTCCTGGCATATATGTGGTGATCTGTAAGTGATTGCATTTCTCCTCGGCTTACAGTTAGGATACACAAAGCCCTCTTGTTTTCTCTGTGAGTGGAACCACAGCCGAGCTAAGGGGAGTCATTATACATAGAAAGAGTGGCCACTTCGACAAAATTTGGTTCCACGACAGAAAAATGTTGCCCATTAACCCCTAGTAGATCCAGCAAAGATTTTCTTACCACCTCTCTATTTCAAACGTGGTTTGCTGAAAAATTTTGTAAAAACCATAAATAAAGACGGACCTGGATTTCTGTATATAAAACAGAAGTTCCCTAGAATCAGCAAAGCGAAAATTAAAGAAGGCATTTTCGTGAGCCTAAAGCTCAAAGAAGTGATGAAAGACTGAATTTGAAGAGTCTTTGAATGAGGCTGAAAAAACAGCATGGAAAGCTTTTAAAGAAGTGACTAAGAATTTCCTCGGCAGCGTCAAATCAGAAAATTATGTTTCCCTGGTGGAGCAAATGCTTAGTGCTTACCAAACCACTGGGTGTAACATGACTTTCAAAATGTATTTACTGCACTCCCACCTGGACTTGTTCCCATCAAACCTAGGCGCTGTCAGCGATGAGCATGGTGAAAGATTTCATTAGGATATATCAACCTTGGAAAAGCGGTACCAAGGAATATATAGCCGCAGTATGTTGGCCGACTACTCTTGGACACTTATAAAAGAAGCTCCTAGGACTAGTTATAAGCGAAAATCAGCTGCAAAAACATTTTAGGTAAGGTACTCTTCTTTTTATATAGTTATTAAATATACCAAAAATATAAGAAAATCTGTCAATTTTCATTTCCTTTTCCTTCAAAATTAGTGGGTGATAAAAAATTCTGTTTTCAAATTCTTAGTCAGCGTAAAAACATACATTGGTGTCACATAAATTCATTCGAAGGAGGAAACAGTTCTATTTTGTTGTTCATTGTTATTAATTAGGGTATTATTATTGTACGGGTAAAATAAAACTTTTCAGTAGTAATAATTCATATTTTGACACTGAAAATAAAATTTTTAACTTAATGACATTCTTTTCAAGAGAATCCTGAAAAACAGAAATGTGACTTTTCATAATATACCAAAAAAAAGCTTTAGGTAAGATGCTGCAGTATTTCCTTTTCTTGCCATACCCGCCTCTTCCTCTACCTCCAGCCTTCCTCTTTCTGCTAAATCGAGTTAACATTTTCGTCCTCACAGGCTCCGCCTTCCGCACTTGTTCATCTTCCTCTTCCTCATAACATGTGGTGGGTGTTGTGTCCTTCCTTCAAAGAAATGGCGATTTTCTTTCACCCAGAAATAAAGATTCCGAGAGCTCGTACTAAGATATACGACACATTCGTCAGTGAACATAATGTTCTGACGAGAAGCTAAAGTTAAAAATTTATGCAACAAAATTTGACGTGACTGCCGCCATACGTTCATATCATGATCAGATAATTCATTGATAAATACGGGCCTACAGTATACTACTTATCGTAGCCTTCTTCATCAAACGTCGCATGTAAGTTCTTGGAGTATTGAATCCAGCAGATCGTTTCTTAGTTGATAGTTTTGGGTGATTGAAGAACTGACTCCTCTAAACGCCTACTAACGTCTGCATATTTCTGCAGTCTCCAACATCGTTTCACATCTAAAACAGATCCGGTTGTAAATGTTTTTTCTTCAGTTTACATAAATTTCCCTCAGTCGGAGCTGCTTTGTGAGGCATTACAGTCTTTACTTATATCATTATAAGTTTTACTAGTACGTTCCTTTTCATGAACTCAAACACTCTCAAGACGCTCCTCGATTGTAAAAGAGTTTGTATCCCCTATGTTGAAGGTTTGATGGCCTACGTCATTATGAAGTTTGTTTACATACTACATAGCCTAGACTAGGCCGAAGGTGATTATCTTAGGCGTAGCTGCTTCTATTTGGCAAATTTGTGTGAATTGCGTCGTAAATATTCTTTGGAACACATTCTTCATTTCTAATTCCTGTATATTTGTAAACGATCAGATTGCGACTTTTGGCCATCCCTGTATGTATATATGTATATATATATATATATATATATATATACGCACTGAAAACTAACATATTGTAATTTACAAAAATGTAGTGTACACTCCTTACTAAACGCTCGTTATTTTCTTTATTTTATTACTTTCCTTTTATCATTTCTCTTTTTTCTCTTTACACTCGCTTCGTTGTACTTTATAAACACGGGCAGGTGGGTAGCCATAGCTGGCATTATGATTTCGAACAGCAAAGGAAGTGGGATAATTATACACTTTTATTTACTGTTTACTGACTTTTTATTTATGCCGAAACAATTGAACAAACGGGAGAACATGAGTGCGGATTATCATTAACATTTAATCGCGGAGAGAGACACAATTAAATATTTTAAATCCACAATAACATACTAATACGAAAAAACATCTAATCGGGGCAAACCCACGCCTGAGACTGAACTGCCAAAATTGGGCATTTTCACTCAGCCTCCAGCTTCGGCACATTTCGGTGTTACCAACTGGTATTTTATATTTTTAATTCCAAACAAAACATTATTAAATTCTTATAAACAAAACATTACATTCTTATTAGACATTATTATCTTATCTTTATTAAAAAACCAATACACGACACTCGCATCACCCCCTTGAAAATAAGTTTTCACTAGGAAAACTTATTTATTTAATTTATTTTCTTTTACAAATTTATTTATTTATTCAATAAATTTATTTATTTTTCAGTTTTTCCTTTAACAATTTCAAAGGTAGAAGACAAGAAATCATTTCAATGACAAATTCCACACATTAGATATTTTGTATCATTTCATAAAAATCTTAAAAAAATCAAAATTTTCACGTTTCCATAAAATAACATTTCACACTAATAATTAAATGTACAACCTGTAACAAAGCTGTTACGTGGTAATGGCTCCCAAAAGAAAATACCATACAAAAATAGACTCAAGATTAATTAATATTGTCTTAGTGAAGAACTACAGAGACAAATAGCCAATAAAGTGGGAGTTTCATTGTCGACGGTGAGCAAAACCCTCTCTCGTCATTCTCAAACTGGGAATGTAATGAACAAAGTAGGCTGACGGCGAAGAAGGAAGACCTTAGAAAAAGAGGACAAATATATGATTTTATTAAACAAACGCAACGGAAAGAATACTAGTGTTCGAGTAGCTGTTGAATCAGTGCATCACGCAACAGCAGCACTTCTACTTCAACAGCGAAGAGACGTTTGAGGGAGGTTGGTTTAATGGGTTGGGTTGCTACCAGAAAGCCTCTTCTGCGACGAAGAAATAGAGCCAAACGTCTGAAATTGGCATAAAATCACAAAGAATGGGAACTCCAAGACTGGCAAAAGCGGCTTTCTGGTAGCAACCCAACCCATTAAACCAAACCTCGGACGTCTATTCACTGTTGAAGTAGAAATGCTGCCGTTGCGTGATGCATTCTCTTCAGCAGCTATTCGAACACAAGTCTTCTTTCTGTTGCGTTTGTTCAATGAAATCATGTATTTGTCTTCTTTTTCCGAGGTTTTCCTTCTTCGCCGTGAGCCTACTTTGTTCATTACATTCCCAGTTTGAAAATGACGAGAGAGGGTTTTCCTCACCGTCGACAATGAAACTCCCACTTTATTGGCTATTTTTCTCTGTAGTTCTTCACCTAAACGATATTACTCAATCTTGAGTCTATTTTTGTATGGTATTTTCTTTTGGGAGCCTCCACTCACTAAGCACCTGTCTGACAGCAGTCTACACACTTTTATTGATGAAAAAGTTATTGGAGACCTTGACTTTTGTAAATTCCGATGTCACACACAAGCAGTTGAGCATGTAGTTCGAACAGTAAGAGAAGCATCTGCTGCGGTCTGCGGAGAAGTTAATCGTGATGGCTTCATTAGAACGAGAATAGAATCTACTAAGTTATTGCCAAGCTTTCAGACAAAGTATATGTAACTATACTTATGTATACAGTAGGTATATTGCGTATTGTAACATGTCGTCAGATAGCACCAAACATACTTATAATGGGTTGCAGAGGAGGAGCTATTAAAGTTTTATAGAAATTTTGTAGTTCATATAGATGACGCCCATCGTTATATGACCTTATTTTATTAATTTTGTCCTTTATTAAATAATTTTCAACGTTAATTACTGAAATATTTAATGAAATTTTAATATTATCTATTTGTTTTATAGAACACGTTTCAAGTTTCGATTTATCAGTAATTATTCTTGATAACTAACTAACTTTATAAGCGGAAGATTCAACCTCAGAGAAATTGTTTACGTGCATGACGGCGGTCGCTGCCAACTTATTATTTTAAGTTATAAAACATAAATAGGAATAACTTTACAAAAACAATAATTATGGTATTGTATTAAGTTACTACATTAAATTACACACTTTTGTAATATTTGTACGATATATATATTTTCTTATTATTTATGGGTAGCTATAACTTGTTTTGGTAAGCCTATAATATTTTTTATACAGTGAAGCAAATGACTCTATAGATTTAGCAAGAACTTATAATAAAAGCCTGAAGAAGCAAAGCACTAGCTGTATTGTAATTCGGAAAGTCACAATTTTGGGTTTTCTTTAGTGGTGTAGTGATTTTGATTCCACCTAAAGCTATATAGACCCTCTTCGTCATATAAAACATAAATGATCTATCACACACAAAAAAATAATAATATACACGGTGAACCAAAAGTAGGTGGACAGTAGGTTGAATACGGTTTGTGTTATATTATATTATAACTATGGTGTTCATTATAACTATGGTGTTTGTGTTATATTATATTAAATATTATAACTAAATTTATTTAAATTTTATTTTGTATTATAGTATACAAAAAAATTAAATATGTATTCTCAAAATAAACGTTATCATTTACTGTCCACCTACATTTGGTTCACCCTATATATATATATATATATATATATATATATATATATATCTTTTAGTTTTCGAAATGCCTTTTGTATATTGTATGTAAGAATATTTTTAATTTTTTAAATTTAGACTTGAACATTAAATATAAAAACTTTAATTTCTACAAAATGTTTTTAAACTAAATTTCTTACTTCAAAATATCTTTTTCTCAATTTAGTGATAAAAAGAACTTTCTTATACTGAAAAAATTAATATCTTTAAGTAAGCAAACTGCAAGATTTTTTTTTTCACTAAGCAAACCCTTTTTATCACTAACTATAATTATACTCTATGCATTTAAGAGATAATAATAGTTACGGTATAAATTTTATATTCCATTTTGTCGAAGACATTCAAATTTCTTACAGTCTGCTGCATATGATACGAGTGAAGCTCTCCCACAGGCTCGTGAAATTGTTTATGAAAGAAATGTTAGTTGGTTGGCTGAATAGGCTGTCCCAGGCACGCATCTATCGCATATTTATATCACTGAGAAAGAGTACATAAGTACTTATAATAGAGTCAATATATGAAAAAAATAGGCTGAATGTAAAAAAATTGCAACAAAAGCTTTTTTGCTGGATTTTGGTTTGTTGGGTCATAATGATGAACATACAAAAAGTCTATAGAAATCTGACCTCCGGAAAGTTGTCATTTTCAAGATGGCCGCCAATACCTTAAAATGGCTATAAGTCAGTTACTATTTATCCTAGAGTGATGATTTTGGTGTCTATACCTAGGTTTTAGGGGTCAAGGAATCACATAAAACCAATTGAAGTAAATAAAGTAACAAAATAATAAATAAAATAAATAATAATAAATAATATAATAAATAAAAATAAAAATATTAAATTAAAATAATATTAAAAATATAAATAAATAAATAATAAATAAAATAATAATAAATAAATAAAGTAATTAAAGTAAAACAATTAAACCAAAACTTTCTAATTTCGTGATCAGTTGACAGCTGAAGCCATTGCCATGTAGCAATGTCCTCGTCATCACAGATTGCATTATTCATTACTGTGATATGCACACAACACGACAGATGTAAGCAGACTGAAATTGAACCGTAATATCTGTCGTGAGGACGTTGGAGAAAAAGACACCGTTGTCATACGCGAAAAAGGGGCTGCTGGTATCATTGCAGCAAGTCTCCAGAGAAAGGATGACATTGTCGTTACTACTGGTTCCAGTGTTCATTCAAAGTGTCGCAAAGCGTACATAAATCCGAGTGACAAAAAATTATTTAACGAAGCAATGTCAACCTGGCCCAACTGAAGCAACCGAGAGGACCGCACGCAGTAGTACAGGGTCATATAATAGCCGAATGGACTGTTTGTTCTGTACTTGTAAAGTTTTGAAACTAGATTCAAAAGAACGAGGCAGTTCATCGTTAGATTGGAGTTATGTCAAGACTGATACATTTTCAAGAAGCATTATTGAAAGTAGCAACACTCGAGGTGATGATTGGGCGGTGGAGGTGAAAGGTCGCATAGAATATTATGGGGGTGATTTATATGCGGCAGATTACGTATATCATCATTCATGCTGTGTGAACTTTCGAATTGGATGAGGCATACCGCAACAATATCTCTCACAACCACCAGAAAAACGGAGAAAAGTTGGTCGACCAAAAGCTGCTGATCAGGAACAAGCATTACTTAAAACATGTGTGTATTTAGAGACCAATGATGAGGAACAATTAACTATCGCAAGCCTCACGAACAAAATGAGGGAGTTCCTACTGGAGAAAGAATCGTCTCCTTATGTCAATCAGCATATGAAAAGTCAGGCTAAAGGAACATTACGGGAACTCTGTATACATATCAGAATGTGAGGGGCAGCGTGGAAACATAGTGACAATGCGTGAAAAGACTTCAAAATTCCTTTTGTCATATTTCAAGAAAGCAAAGGACGGTGATGAAGAGTCACAAAAGAAAGCAATAATCGAAACTGCCGCTAGATTACTGAAAAATGACATCACATCGGAGGTTCCGTCAATGACAGACAGGTATCCTGACAAATCAGACCTAAAACTCAATTCAGCTTTGCAGTACCTCCCTGACTCCCTTCACACCATGCTAGAATTACTTTTTGTTGGAAAAGACACACAAAGAAAGGTCGCAACCATCGGTCTATCCATCATTCAAGCAGTTCGACCTAGAGCTGTTATTTGCCCTTTACAAATTGGACTCTCTGTTCAGATGCACCATATGCATAGATCGCGAATCCTCATTGACACTCCTTACTCTATGGGCTTTGGTTCGTCATACTCTGAGGTACAATGCTTTGAAAAAAATGCGGCAAACATGATAGCTCCACATGTGTTAGGTGAGGGTATGGAGAGCTTAGACTTGTCCTTGTTATTTGCAGCAGACAATGTTGACCACAACGTCATCACAATTGATGGTAAAGGAAAGTTTCATGGAATGGGTATCATCGCAGCGTTAACGCCTGGGCGGCGATCCAACCTTACCATTCAACGAAAAGGCATCTCGGAACTGAACGCTGTTGAAGCAGTTCGAATTGATATCATTGAACACCGCTTTGCTAAACATGTATACCAAAGTGTCAACTTCCACGAAATACTAGCGCCCCATGATTTTGACCGAGGCATTGACATTTTCTGGGAACTTTCTTTCAGTTTCTCCCAACCTACACCGAATTGGCAGGGGATGATGCATAGCATCCACCAAGGCCGCATGCATCCTGGTCAGTTATCTGTCGTATTTCTGCCAATGATAGACATGTACCCGGGGGATAAGACGTGCATCCTGTCGACGCTGACATACCTATCCAATCTCGCATGGAAACACAACATCCCAGCAATCATCACTTTTGACCAGCCCCTTCTTTGGAAGGCATCAGAAATCATTTGTGACGCTGACAGAATAGTTCCTTAAAAGATATTGTCCTGCTCCTTGGAAGTTTTCATACTTTCATGAATTTGCTAGATGCGATCGGCACCCTGATGCAAGGGTCAGGATTACGGAAACTACTAGAGGTAGTGTATGGAGAAAATGCTGTGACGCACATCATGACTGGCAAATCCGTCCAACGAGCATTTCGGGGACATCATCTTTTGGACAAATGCTTGAACAATTTGGTCCTCACTGATCTAATGAATCGAGATGAAGAGTTGAAATTGCTGGTTCATAAGGTTGAAAAACTGTATGCTGCCTTGTTGTCATTTGAAGCTGTCAATGAAGATGTTGAAACATCGGAAATTGTCCCCAAGATTGAAGAAGTAATCTCTGCTGAAAAGTCCCGTTTGTCATCTGCATCAAAGACAAGCCAACTGTGGTTATGTTATCAGAAATGGCCGGGGGTTGCACGCAATTTGATTAGAGCTGATCGCACTGGGTCATGGTATATGCATCTCCGTGCTGTGCATGACGCGCTACCAATATTTGCTGCCGCGGGACACTCAATTTACCTGAAGTCAGCATACCTATATCTACAGAATATGAACCAACTTGGCGACAAACAAACCATCAGTTCTGGAGAAGTTTGAACAAGGACACCATATTATTCGCCGAAGCGATCAGTTTTGGGCTGGACTTGGATCGGACTTAGTCATTGAACAAACACTCGTGAGATCACTCAAAAGTGTCGGAGGTCTCATTAGAGGCAGTGGAATGACAGAGGAGCAACGTGCCATTTGGACAATGTCATCCCCAATATCCTCTGAGTACAATAGTGCCATGCAAGAACTGACCAATCTCTCGTACACCACTAAGGAACAACATAAGGAGGCCACAGAATCAAGAGTCAACAGGGACTCGTCTGATGTTGAAAAGATATATTCCAAGCTGGTGACCTACTCTCCATTCTCTCCAGATCCATCTCTAGAAATATCATCACTGGTGTTGTGGCTAAGGATGATGTTAATGTGCAAGACTCAGAAAATGTGGGGAATAAGAGCATTGAAAAAAATAGTAGGCCAACCAGTATTCTCGTACTTATATAAACGAAAGGACAAAGCAAAGACTCTAGGTGATGCATCGGCTGTCAAAGTTGGGCGTGAGAGGACTACTGACCCTGCATTAGTGTTTCAACGATTTCTTGTTGTGTCACAAAATGAAGACCTTTCACTGACAGATGTTCTCAGCTATGAACTAAGCACATTCCCTCCTGCTCTATTTGAAGCAACGCACGTCATTCGCAAAGCAGACAAACCGCAGCTTGCTGATGCTATAGCCGATCATGTGAATTCATCTGATGTGATCAAGAATGCAATTCCCATCACTGAGCATTATGTCCTAGATGGAGGCTCCCTAATTCAGCGTGTGCCTTGGAAAAGTGGAAAAACTTATGGGACCATTGCACAATCATACGGGGATTTCACACTTCGGCATTATGGGAGGGCTACAGTGGCTTTCGAAGGTTATGATGGAGCGCCAACAATAAAAGACAATACCCACCTAAGGAGAAGGGATAATGTGCACCCAGTCATCAAAGTCAAATCCGATTCCGAATTCACGGGAAAAAGAGCTGAGTTTCTCTCTCGGGGTGAGAATAAACAATCATTGATAAACCTGATCAGTGAAAATTTAACAACTAGAGGCTGTAAAGTCAGAAATGCAACTGGTGATGCTGATGTAGACATTGTAATGGCATCAATACATGCTGCAAAGTGCCAGTCCACAACTTTGGTTGGGGAGAACACAGACCTCCTAGTTCTCTTACTATGCCATGCATCTTCGGCTGAAAAAGATCTCTATTTTCACTCTGATAAACAATCCAAGTCAAAAATTCGTGTTTACCACATAAACATTCTGAAAGAGAAATTGGGTAGTAACGTGTGCATTCAACTACCATTCATTCACGCTTTCACAGGATGTGACAGTACGTCTAGGATATTTGGGATCGGGAAGGAAAACGTTTTTCAGAAACTTGTAAAAGGCGACTCCACACTGAACAACTGTGCCGATGCATTCAGTAAACCGAAACAGCCATGCATCAGAATTGATGAATTGGGTACTAAACTTATGGTTACCCTCTTTTCTGGTAAACCATCGGATACACTCGCTTCACTAAGGCACTCTACGCTTAGTAGAAAGGTAATATCCGCCAAAACATTTGTGACACCAGAGCATCTTCCTCCAACTGCTTGTGCCACAAAGTATCACTGCCTCCGCTCGTATTATCAGACAGTGGTCTGGTTGGGGAAGGATGCTGGTATGTCTCCAACAAATTGGGGTTGGAGTCTAGATAAAAATAATCTACAACCCATCATGATGAAAAAGAACCCTGCCCCAGGAACTCTACTCAAGATTATCCATTGCAATTGCACAACTGGCTGTAGCACCCAACGTTGTAGCTGCAGAAAATATGGACTTCCATGCACCCCTGTATGTGGACAATGCCAAGACATTTGCTGCGACAATCCCAACAATGGTGTCTTTGAGGAAGATGACAGTTATAACTATCATAGTAACAACGTCAGGAGGTCTCATAATGGGTAATTGGGTATAAAACTGCGTTGAATTTAGGTAATGTTACATTTTCTGCTGCAGATTACAGGTCATGTATTGTTTTTACATAATAAATATTAACCTGATGTCATTTAAATTGGTTTTATGCGATTCCGTGACCCCTAAAACCTACGTATAGACACCAAAATCATCACTCTAGGATAAATAGTCACTGACTTATAGTCATTTTAAGGTATTGGCGGCCATCTTGGCCGCCATCTTGAAAATGACAACTTTCCGTAGGTCAGATTTCTATACACTTTTTGTATGTTCATCAGTATGACCCAACAAACCGAAATCCATCAAAACATCTTTTGTTGCAATTTTTTTAGGGTCAAACCATATATTGACTCTACTAATAGAAAGGACAATATAATTATAAAAAAATTATCTCAAGGACTAAATGATCTGTTGATTTTAAAATAACAAGTATATTCATTTTCAAATTTGGCTGATGTGAAGATAATAATAATAATAATAATAATGAAGATTTTAAAAATTTTAATCCATGGGTCCAAAATAATAACAAGGATTTAGAAATATTTTAGTTCTTCATATTCGTTAGTTCTTTATATTCACTTTTCGAATACATACACACGTACTGAATTAACTAACTACCAACTCTCTCTCTCTCTCTCTCTCTCTCTCTCTCTCTCTCTCCTCTCTCTCTCTCTCTTGCATATACACCGGGTGGCCCATAATTCAGGAACCATAGGAATAATTGTATTTTTTTCTAATAATTCTTGTACTTTCTAATAATGTTTTTTTTTCTTTATTTTCTTTTTGATGAAAAAATCGAGTGAAGTGATATCTGGTGACCTGGGTGGCCATTCAAGGACCTCTTCGGCCAATCCATCTGTTGGGGAACGTTTTATCAAGGTATTTGCGAACTTGCATAGCAAAATGAGGAGGTGCACGGTCTTGCTGATAAAATATGCCACGTCGTTTGTTTATCGGTACGTCATCCAGGTAATTCATCAAAAGAAAATAAAGAAAAAACATTATTAGAAAGTACAAGAATTATTAGAAAAAAATACAATTATTCCTATGGTTCCTGAATTATGGGCCACCCGGTATATATAAATATATATGTATATATAAATGGAATTTAACTTAAAAATCCGCTTTTCAGAGCGGTGGAAAAATGTTTATTCAATAACAGTGTGAAATGTATTAGACTAACGATGTTTTATATATATATATATATTATAGTTGTTGTACCCTGTGGTGAGTGGACGTGCTGTTTTGCTCTCTCTATTTAACACCCAAATTAGAAGGGAATAATCTACTCGGCGGTTTATTTATTCTGTTTGCACCCGAAAGTGTATAAAGTATCAGTGAATCCGTGCATATAAATTATAAAGTGAAATTCATTAAAATTAAGAAAGTGCAATACAGTTTGCATAATTTATCACCTTTTAACGTATATATTCAAAACGAAATACGGTTGGCTTTCGAGAAAGTTTGAAAGAAGGCAGGAAAAAGGTCATAAAACGCAAAGGTCAGAAAACCCTCGAAATACCCTCGACCATCGAAAGGAAAGAAATAGAAATAAAAATAAATAAATAAAGAATTTGTGCGGGTATTTCTTTTTACGCTAATTAAAGAATAGCATGGCTATGGGTCCAAATTCTCACTTAATCTGTAATTTGTGCAATCTGGTAACAACGGAAAACTTTCGCGGTCTTTAAAGAAATGGAGATAGCAGACTCGAAAGTTACAAAAAAGAATGAAATAATGGGGACACATGGGTCCGGAATGGTCCCAACGAAAAACCGGGTGGATGAGAGAGAAGACGAAATAAATAACAATTTAATAACGAAACGATATAAACAATATAATACAATAAAATGATAACTAAAAACGTAGAAAATAAAATAAACAGTCAAAGAAAAATAATGATAATGCCAAAATTAAGAACTTTGAAAATAATAAGAAAGAAGCAGAAGCGTAGAAAATATGTATGTAAATACTACGCGAAAGGGAAATGCAGATATCGGGATGGGCAATGCATATATGCACATCTCACATTATGCAAAACGCATTACACAAGTGGATACTGCAAATTTGATAAGAAATGCATGTCCCACCATCTTACGGTCTGCAACACTTATGCAAGATATGGGAGTTGCAAATACGGAAAAAAATGTCGATACCACCACCCTCAAAGGAACGCAACGAGTGAACAGAAAAAACGAACATCAAAAAAGAGTGCCAATTTTTTAGACGCAGCCAACACATTTCAGCTGCTAAATACTATCCAGCAATTACAAAAACAGCTGACAAATATAAATATAGGAATCTGAGAGCCGGACAGAAGGTACGAACAAAGGCACTTCATGCGTTATCCGGACAACAGGTACCGACAAAGATAAAAAGAGGTAAATTCTCGGAGGACCACAAGGCAACGAAACCGGTACCCCCATTGGAAAACAAATCGGAACCACCGGTATGCGAAAAAGAAAGAGAAAAATAAAAATAATCCTAGCCAACATACAGGGCCTTAAATCAAACCACTCCACGAACAAAGTTGTATACCTGAAAGGACTCATGCAAGAAGCCGGAACAGACTTTGCATGCCTCACGGAAACTCATCTAAAGGACTGCCAGGCGAACTGTGAAAATTGTGAGTCCTGTATTGACAAAAAAGAAATACAAATTGACAACTATAACATCCTCCGAGCCGACAGAACAGTGAGACGTAAAGGAGGATGTGCTATTTACACACGCGAAATGCACATAGCAGAAATGGCTATAAGTACCTCAAACAGCTACGTAGAATGTGTAGCAGCAAAAACTGAAAAATTAAATATGGTACTAATTGTAATGTACAGACCCCCAAACACGCCAACCTCAAAATTTCAGATTCCATTACAGAGGTAAGAAACTTGGTAAAAGATGTACACTCTCCAACCCCAAATATTTTTCTCTGTGGTGATTTTAAGTTCCCATTCATGAAATATAAAAGGATAGGAAAAAATATGTATACACCAGGACAAGGCGGGCACACGAGAAGACCAGGAGCAGGTAAAAATGCTAATAGCTCTAGCTGATATATTTATGTTAACGCAAGACATAACAGAAAACAAAAAATCAACTGCCTAGATTTGGTATTCACAAACAACAGTAATCTAATTGATAATGTAGAAATATCCCCAACTATGATATCGGACTACAACATCATTGAAATAACAACTAATATAAAGGCACCAGGAAAGGAAAGAACACGCACAACAGAAAGAAGCAAATTCGAAATTTTTAATTTTCACTCCAAAGCTATAAACTGGGAAGATGTGACATCCAGCATGGAAGTAATTGATTGGAAAACCATTTTCGAGGCCAAGACAACGGAGGAGATGCTAAGGACGTTAGAGGAGAAGACGTTAGAAATTGTGGAAATACATGTCCCAAAGATACAACAAAGAGGAAAGAGAAGCAGGTTCGAAAGACAAAAGAGGGCACTGTTTTGAAAGAGAAAAAGAGTGACTGCAAAATTAAGTAATTGTAAAGATAACATCAGAAAAATATTAAATGATAAACTGCAAAGTATCGATGTCGTCATACAGGAACTAATCGAGAAGCATACAGAAAAAGAGAAGACGACGCTATAGAAACGATAAAGGTTCACTCCAAATACTTCTATAATTTCGCAAAAAGAAAGTCGAAAAACCATGCGACTATCGGACCATTAAAAAATGAGAACAGTGCTTTATCTGATGATCTAACAGAAGTATCTGAAATACTAAGAGCTCAGTACGAACCATCTTTCAGTATCCCAAAAACTGACAAATTGATATGCGATAGAAACGCGTTCTTTGAAGAAGAACCACAAGAGGAAAGTATAACGGACTTCGACTTTACGACGGATGATATTACACAAGCCATAGGGAAACTAAAAACACACTCAGCGGCAGGGCCGGATAAATGGAATGCCACACTGATCAAAAACTGCAAGAATGCAATCGCTGAGCCCCTATACTGGATATGGAGACGATCGCTAGACACGGGAGAAATACCGGGCATCCTGAAGAGCGCGAACATAGTCCCAATATAAAAAGGAGAAGATCGATCCGAGGACAAAAACTATAGGCCAGTATCGCTCACATCCCATCTCACTAAAATATGTGAAAGAATAGTTAGACAGAAAATCTATGGCTTTTTGGAAACTCAGAAAAAATTCAATGCTAACCAACACGGGTTTCTGTCAGGCAGATCATGCCTATCACAACTAATGGAACACTACAACAACATTATTCATTCACTTGAAAGTAATGAAAACTATGATGTACTATACACAGACTTTGCTAAAGCCTTCGACAAGTGTGACCACGGAATCATAATACATAAACTGAAATATATGGGAATAACAGGAAAAGTAGGGAAATGGATATATAATTTCCTTAGTGAGCGGCGGCAAGTCGTAACAGTACAAGGAGTATCTTCATCAGAATCAGAGGTCCTCATCTCAGTACCACAAGGAACAGTATTAGCTCCACTACTCTTCATAATCATGCTAACTGACATAGATGAGGACATTACCAGAGACAGCACAGTAACATCCTTTGCGGATGACACAAAGATCAGTAGAAAAATAAGAAACCCAGAAGACATAGGATCTCTACAAACCGACATAAACAGAATCTACAAGTGGACGGAAGACAACAATATGAAGTTTAACACCGAGAAATTTCAGCTATTACGGCACGGAAAAGAGAAGACCTAAAATCCATGGAATATTATGCCCCAAGTGGACAGGAAATTCAGAGAAATTCCAGAGCAAAAGATTTAGGGGTTGTAATGACAGATGATGCGAAATTTGAAACACAAAATAAGATAGCAGTAAACAGAGCAAAGAGAATAACGGGACAGATATTGAGAAACCTTTAAACGAAGGGATAGGAGTGTAATGATTCCTCTACTGAAAACCCTGATCATACCCAAATTGGAATACTGCTCGGTTCTAACATCCCCATATAAAAAAAGAAGACAATAGACAGCTGGAAGGGATCCAGAGAAGCTTCACAGCCAAGATCAGTGGGTGCAAAGAACTACATTACTGGGAAAGGTTACGCGAACTAGACCTATATTCACTGGAAAGGAGAAGAGAGAGATACACCATTATTTACACTTGGAAAATAATGGAGAAACTAGTCCCTAATCTTACTCTGAACCCTATAACTCCCCAAACCACGGTGGAAAGTAGAAACGGTAGACTGTTGTATTCCAAAATTGAAGGCGAGACAGGGAACATCCTTAACCCTAAAATAAAATAGTTTTGTAGTGAGAGGACCAAAACTGTTTAATCAGTTCCCCAAAGACCTAAGAAACACGAAGGGAGTTGCAGTGGACATCTTCAAAAGAAGACTAGACGCCTGGCTCAGAACAATCCCCGATGAGCCGGGCGTACCTGGCTATGTGAGGTGGAGAGCGCAAGAATCCAACTCACTGCTTCACCAGGCCAACTCGAGAGGAGGGGCGATAAGCTTGACCTTCGCGAAATGAGAAATCATCGCGCGAAACCTTTGTAAAATTGTAAGGTTGTAAGGTATATATATATATATATATATATATATATATATATATATATATATATATATATATATATATTGCGCGAAACGAATGCTGGTTTAAATATTCTTTGAACTGGGATAACTCAAAGCATTGTTGCTTTCATTGGTGATGAACTACGTACAGAGGCCTTACTATGTAGTACATTGACCCCATGTTTCCAATGCTGCTGTAAGCTGCCCGTACTCTGAAATAAATATTTTCCTATGGATCCAGACTTTAGGCCCACCCTGTATATATATATATATATAAAAGGTTTGTTCAAAACGTATCCGGACTGATGCGATTATAGACAGAATGTGGTACTTACAGGGATTCGGGCTTAATCTCTTTCAAAGTACGCTCCTTCTGAAGCCACACACTTTGCCCAACGATCCTACCACTGTTGAAAACATTTTTCGAAAGCACTTTTCGGAATGTCTAAAAGCTGCTCCGTCGAATTTCTTTTAATGGTCTCAATATCATCGAATCATTGTCCTTTCAGGGTTTGTTTGAGCTTTGGAAACAAAAAAAAGTCGCATGAAGCCAACTCCGTCGAAACTGGAGGCTGCTGCACTTGGAGGTTAGCGTTTTTGGGCAAAAATTGCTGGACTAGTTGCGACGAGTGAGATGACGCGCTATCGTGATGAAGCATCCAGTCTCCAGACTCCCACTTCTACTGCCTTTTCCTCCTAACTGCTTCACGTAGACATCTCAAAACTTCAGTATAAAATTCCTTGTTGATTGTTTGTCCTTGTAGAACATATTCATGGTGCACAACACCTTCACAGTAAAAAAAAAGTAACATGACTGACATTAGAAGAAATCGCCGCGAAACAACCGGGCATTCAATTAACCTACCCGGGCATTTAATTAACCTAATCGGGCATTCAGTTGACCTAACTGGTATATATATATATATATATATTGCGTTCAACGTCCACCCCGGCAACGCTGGGTCGCTCCGCTAGTATAGTATATACCTTACAACCTTACAAAGGTTCCGCGCGATGATTTCTCATTTCGCGAAGGTCAAGCTTGTCGCCCTTCCTCTCGAGGGGTACATCTCAGAATGGTTCCTTAAGAAACATTTATGTTACACACAGACCATGCATGGAACAAGGAACTTTTCTAGAATAATTAAATCTACTGTAATCCGAATTAGTAATGGTAAATGGCAAACACTAAAGTTTTTCTTTTTCATGATGAAAGCCCAACGGGGGCAACGAGTCACTAGCAAAGAGGCCCCAAAATGTAATTTCCCTAACTGGGTCTTATATGCTTAGCATATTTGTTAAACACACACACACACACACACACACACACACATTATTAACCTTAATATAATGTGAAATTTGAAAAAATACAGTTCTTATGAACTGGAACTTTAAATTTTTTTGTTACACACGGTCTGTGTGTAGTAAAAGTACCTCAGGGTCTCATAAAAGTATACTGCGTTGTAGCATACTGTATATACAGTATATCTTTTTGTTATTTACGTTTTGGCTTTGTTGTTTTTGAAAAAATGTTTAGGGTAAGCCTGGGAGCGACCAACCCTTCTTCATTTGTGGCATTTGATGAAGGAGGAAGTTGCTTTCTGCTTTCATCCTGCCTTCATTTTGGCTAGTCTGAATTTCAACCGTCCAATTTACGACTGACAAGAAAAATATATTTCATGTCAATATGAGGATATACCATGTAGGAATATCAATAATTTATAAATAAAAAAAGCAAATTTGTGTACAATTTTCATCAATATACAATATACTATATATAATAATGAAAGCACAAAGTTTCCATAACTTCAGTAATTAATTGCTACTATTACTACAAATAATAATAATAATAATAATAATGTTTAGAGGCCTTCACTGTAGTTCGAAAAATATTTTTTCAACTGAAGGAATCTTCTTGAGGACTATTCTTCAAATTTTTTTAGCTGAAAGAAATTTTTTTCGAACTTTAGAGAAGTTTCCCTCACAAAATATACGGAAGTAGAAGCTGATATAACCTTTCTACAATAATAACAATTTATTAACATTTATTTGTAGTTACTGCGATAAAGTTTCATCATAAATTTCATTCAGTATACATTCATGATACTTTTTAAATGCAATAAAGAATATCCAGAGATCATTGCATTACTTATGATTATCATCAATCTGATTCTTCTTCCATTGACGATGAAGTAGGTGAGGAAATTTCAAAGCAATTTCTTTATTGTAAAAGCTATTAATTAATTTACTATTGTTATTTTTCAGTACAAAACTTTGATGAAGGTAATAATTAGAAATAGAAAGAAATAGTAGAAATGTTCTCTTGCTCTGTGATAAGGACTATAAATTTAATTTAATGAAAGATTTACGAGTATATACAATATACAGATTTAAAGCTGAAGCTGTTACTTAACAACGGCAGTATTAATGATGGTACTTGTAAATGTTGAAAACGTTTAAACCACACCCATTCACACACACACATGTACATTATTCAACTTAATATAATACGAAATTTAAAAGAATACAGTTCTTATGAACAGGAACGATAAAAATTTTCTGGTAAAACAAAGAAACCCTCGGCACCATTTTATTACACATATGAACTATTTTTTAAGAAACAATTTGGGGATTACAGAGTTCGAATCACTTTTATTCCAATATATTGCACGTTCTTCCGCTGCGTTACGAGAAAAACGTACTAACAATGAAGTAAAATTGCATGTGATAACATTTTTGTTGTCATAGTTTGGATTTTGTTTATATATATATATATACATATATATATATATATATATATATATATATGATGCAAATCCACAAGGAAAAAGAAAAAATTATTCCAAAGCCTTTCGTGTATTCAGCAGTATACATCGCCGCTGCACACTTTGTCATTCCCTGACAAGGTGTACTGCTGAATACAAGAAAGACCTTGGAATAATTTTTTTCTTTTTCTTCGTGGGTTTATATCATTCATTCATTTCATGTGTTTAAATGTGATAAGCTGCAGCGAAACGGTAGTGGGAAGACGCAGGGAAAATACCTAGACGTCAGTTCCTGAAGTTAATTTTTTTATTTTTCTTCGTGGGTTTATATCACTCATTCATTTCATGTGTTTAAGTGTGAAATTCATCCCATATATATATCTATATATACACAGGGTGTCCCATCAGTCCGGCATCATATGAAAATAATAAAAAAAGGCAAAACAAAAGCTTTTATTTACAAAACGTGCTCAATATGTCCACCATTGTTTTCAATACACAAATTCAGACGTGATACCCAGTCAGCAAGCACATGGTGAATGATGTCAGGAGTAATGGTGTTACATGCCCCAATAATGCGCTGCCGCAAATGTTCAACACTCCTAATTTTCTCTCCGTACAACAGCGCTTTCAAGTGGCCCCAGAGATAAAAATCTAGTGGCGTGAGATCCGAGCTTCTAGCTGGCCAGTCCACAGGCCCTCGACGTCCTATACAATGACCAGGGAATTGTTGGCACAGGTATTCCCTTACTTGGGTGCTGTAATGTGCAGGAGCGCCGTCTTGCTGGAACGATGTTGGGAAATTTCCTTCTTCGTTCAAGACACTGGGAAATGCTTCTTCTTTGAGCATACGTAGGTAGGTGCCTCCAGTGACATGTTCATCGAAAAAGAGGGGGCTTATGATGCGATCCTTCCAAATGCCACACCATACCATCACCCGAGATTCACCTTGTTCCTTTGAAGAGGTATACCAGTGAGGGTTGTTTTGAGACCAGTAGCGGGTGTTCTGTCGATTTACCTCACCATTTCCATAAAAAACAGCCTCGTCACTGAACAGAATGGTGGACGGGAAATTGGCATCCCGAGCATAAGAAAAATATGAATTATGGTTTGTAGAAATAGAAAAATATGAATTTTTCCTATGATGCTGGACTTATGGGACACCCTATATATATATATATCGATGTAATGTTTGGGAAGGAAGAAAATGCAAGGCTGTGGTAAAACTATACTGAAACATTGTTAATAGTGTGAGAAGGACTAATCTTGAGATAAGCTGCAGCGAAACGGTAGTGGGAAGACGCAGGGAAAATACTTGGACGTCAGTTCCTGAAGTTAATAGTTTGATTAAAGAGTTAAAGACTGGTTCTGCTTCAAGGGCAGAGGACCTATCGAATAAGTACTTAAAATATGCCACTGACGTGGGGCGTTTTCATATCGCATTGCTCTTATCATCCATGCTTGCTCATAGTTATATTCCTGCAGAGTTTATAAGGATATATATCTTACCCCTTGTCAAAAATAAATATGGGAACATTCTATCCAGCAACAATTACATGCCTATTGCTGTCACCTCCTGCTTCTCGAAACTACGAGAGAAACTCTTGTTACGCTGATTAAATGATTACTTATGAACATCTCCAAATCGGTTTGGTTTCATTCAACTGATCTCTGTATCTGTGTATTGAAGGAAATTATATTTAAGTACACTGGCAGTAATTAAACTATTTATAGTCGTTTCGAAGATATAAGTAAGGCATATGATAGAGTGAACTACAATATTTCATCTAAAAAACTAGAGGACAAGAGTGTTCCCATGTACACATTAAATTTATTGAAATTTTGGTATTCCCACCAATCTTTTACTGCGAGGTGGTGCAGTAGTATGGGCGCAAAAGGTTAGCGTGCAATGCAATTGCAAATGTTGCAAAGGGGGGAGGAGGAATGTTGAAAGAGGTTATGCAACAAAGTTCGGGATGGGATTATGCAAAAATGGGGAGGAGTTATCCCCCAAGCTGCAATGAAGGGGAACTCCCCAGAAAGCTGGGGGAGTTCCCCTAACCTCTTTGGGGGAGAAGTTGGAACAGCCTCACCCCCAAAGGGGTATACCTAACCTATGAGAGGGAGAGAAAGGAGGAGGGTCTTTGGGAGAGAAGGTGGGACGGCCTCCCACCCAAAGTGAAACCTAACCTAAGCTTTAACCTAAGAAGGAAAGAGGAGTGTTCGCCTGGCTCCTGCCAGACGCATAATGAAAGTCCATCCGAGCGCCAGCTGTTTTATAATGTCCTAATCAGCCATTTGGCATAATCCGCCAGTTGGCTTGCAAGGCTTCTTAGAAAGAGTAAGTGATTTGTTCAGGTGTACATTATTAGGGTTGAGTTGTCAGATTGCGCTATTTATTTATTAATTAAGCATATATTCTTAGCAGTTGGCTTTCCGCCAGTTGGCATTATCCGACAGTTGGCTTAACCCGCCAGTTGACGTAGAAGACCTAGAAGGCAGGTGTATATATTAATTAACTTTTCAGCAGCCAGACTGCGCTATTCAGATATTCTTGACAGTTGGCTTAGAAATAGGTCAGTCGGTTTAGAAGGCCTAACCAGCCATTTGGTATATATATAATTAAATAATAATATCGTTTATATATACAACCAAAGGAATTAAATAAAACACCATTACATCATTCTGTTTAATTAGACGAATTATTAAAATCAATTTCACAAATATATCGAAAATAAATACAAAATCCTATACAAAAGATTGAAAATATATGAAGAAAAATAAAATAAAAAATAATAATAGCATAAGAAATAAGAACGAGGAATATATATAAAATCCAAAAATAAAATTAATAATATACAAAACATTGGAGTATAACCATCACTATAACAGTACAAGAGAAATACATATATATACATATATATATATATATATATATATATATATATATAGACTATATATATATATATATATATATATATATATATATATAATATTGAAAATAAAAAATAATATTAAACATTGAAAATAAAAAATAATAATGTAGAAAACGATGGAGTATAATCAACATATTAGCACAGAAAAAAAAAATATATATATATATATATATATATATATATATATATACACAGTTATATTAAATAATTAAATATATTGAAAATAATATACATCAAGATACATTCGTTTTACTGCGCTTAACTAAAACACTAAACTCGCACGTAATCAAGTCTACAGTCACATCATTATTGCTTTGCATTACGCAGTAAGTACGATTTAACATTATTTCACTGCTCAAGGTGTGCAGCCTCCTATACTCGATGTAAATGGCCTTCATATCGTTCAATACTATTTTTGTGCCCACTTTACATTCGGTTGGCAAGTTGTCTTTAAACACGGATAGAATACAATCAAAAGCACGCACAAAGAGGGTATCGTTAGCCACCACATCATTATTAAATACAAGTTTATAAACACTCCTTTCCAACGGAGGGTTTTTCCTTACCGACCCGAGCTTTTCAATCGTGAACTCTTCTTCACAACGCATAGCGGTAATTGAAATAATCTTCCAAATCGTAGCGACAGCTGCTCATTATATGGAGGTACAATTCTTCAGGATGAACAGTGTAGGCGAGCTCTGCCCTGTACGGCTCAAGTCTCTTGTGCTAAAGTTCATGATATTTCGAAGTCTAAACCTTTTAAATAAGCATTCAGCTCTAGACCATTCTCGCCTTGTTCATTCCTACATTCGATAAATCCGTCGAGCAGAGCGGTGTATGCGTATTCAAGAACCGTGTCAAAATAAATCATATCTGTAACACGCGAGTCTAATATAGGCTTCAGCTTGCGGAATCCGACGATTTCAAACATTCTGTCGAGGATGAATCGGTTTTGCGTTGGGACAAGAACGTTATTATCAGATGCATTCTTCCACATCAGTCGTATATCAATGCATGGCTGATCGTTATTTATACAGAAAGTACAAACAACGGCATATAAGGGGGCATCACTAATCTGTTCTCTTCTTGTGCCTACACCTCACCCCATTCCTCAACTAACAAGAAGACTCTATTCATCTCCGTAACACAAATAAATAACTTTACGTTTACCAGAGTTTACTTGTCTAGAAATCGTTTCAAGTACATAGTTAAAGGCACTGGTTTCACGCCTGACCACGCGCAATGACTTCGCCACGGACACATCGTACGCGACATTGAGAATGCTTCTCAAAGGAAGTTCCATCGTATTCGAGGAGTGCACGTCCAGTCGGCTCAAGCTCTGAGATGACTATAAGCCACGGATGGGCGAGTCGGCTCGACGGGGAGGAGCGAGTCACACCATAAGCTGTTGAATCGTGTATGGATTTGTTCTAGCATGAATCGTACGAGTACTTGTAGCCATGATGCAGCATGATAAAATACCGCCTCTCACCACTCATCAACAAGACTGATTATCCATATCCGTTGCTTCTCTTCTGCACGCGTTGTTTCTTTCATCTCACGGTATATGTACGCTTTTATACAGTTTAGCCCTACAACGTAGTCCATTACGTCGTTTGTACCGTGAAATCCGGCAATACTCTCGCTAGAATATCCATGGATATTTGAACATCTTGTTCCTTCGCGCGATTCAATGTAGCCTTAAAAGTATCAAAGGAGGGTGGGGTAGATCGCCTTTCATTATTCACCACATCTTCCGAATTTACCGAATACCACTTCATAAACGTCGAACACGCAATATTAAAAGTAGCCATCACTAATTTTTCGTCTACGTGAGAAAATACACGTCTGAGCTCCAGGGTTTGCAGAGGTGAACTGAGCACTCCGGGGTAGAGATATGCCCATGAGGTAACAGGAGATACATGACCGAGCTCACAGTGGGAGGAGCTTAGGATTGTACACACGCACACACACAATGGAGAAAATGGAACCCTAATTGAAACAAATATACCTAATAAATAAACATATCGTTAACAATACACACATATATATCAACAATCAAGGATTAAGGTATCCAAAGTGTAAGGTATCATAGGTACCAGGCACCTGGTAACGTTTCCTATAGGTGTTACGGCATACCATCGTACCCCTAAGTTCCTTCACACACTCCAGTTTCTGCGTCCAAAAATTGTGGGTCCCCACAGTCAGTTGGGGTGGATGGCTGTACTCATCTTCCAAGCACACTAGATCCTTCAACAAGTCAAAGTTAACGATTCGTCGATTCGCGTGGTTAAGCGTGATACCCTTAGCCTTCACGATATATTTCATATCCTCCCCCACCCTCACCCGTGCCCCATAAGTTTTTGGTCCTGTTGATAAAAATGAGTCAGCGTATGCACCATCACCATACTCATCCTTGATTTCGTCAGATAAATCTCCGAGGAATTCCCCAATAGGAGGTATGTATTCACCCTCCCTCTCTGTGAATATTACGCTATCTGTGTCAGCGTACAGCACCCTCCGCCCAAGAGAGTGCAGTAGTCCCCAAAGCTTGATGCGGGCGTAGGCCGTTGTGAAGCTGGCTACAGGTATGTTTTTAACCCGTGAGGTATCTGTGGTCAGTTCGGTGATGTTGTGCTTTATTGTGTAAGTATTACCTACATTCACGATCTCCATAACCTCTTTATCGGGAGAGTTGGCATAATCCCAGACTTCCCTATAACTTTGTGCCAAATGAACGTTCCCTTTGCCAGTATTCTGTTCAAATTTTCCCCAAAGACTGTTTAGACACAACTTTGCACTACTTCGCTTGCCAGGATTCTTAACAATTTGGGAACCTTCACGGGCACGGTAACGCTGAATATAAGCCGTTTTCTCATCTTCGATATCAACTCGTCGCGGATACCCCGATGCTTCTACCTTATCCTTCATAAAAGCGTTTATATATGGCGTGAAAAGGTTGGATAGCTTCTGAAACCTCCACACTTCATGTATCTTCAATATTCTGTACCCATGGCGAAGGCTAGGTCCAGCTCAGGGCTTGTATATACACCTCTGATCTTACGCTGATTGGTTGTATGATCACAATCCCCAATGTTCTCCTCTCCGCACTTCACGCACAGGGGAAACATGAGCTTGTGATCTATAACGACCGGTAAGATCGGCATCATAAATCGCGAGGGGGGAGCACGTCTACGAAAGAGAGTCCAAAGTAGCGCTCACTCAAGTTAGCTGAGAACTCCTCGGTGGTTGGCAAGGTGGGGTCCACCAGATTTTCAGGTGCACCTACGGGGTACGGATTGTTCTTTATCACCTAGGGATATAAAGAACAGAAGTCGTAGTAATGGAGTTTCCCGTCCTCCATAGGTGGAAAGTATAGCTTGAATGGATTTGTACGCCCCCTGAACAAGCTATCACCGCATTTGAGAGGATCGAACACCACTGAACGCTTGATGGCCCTATTTATTCACAGTACTGCTCATCGGTTTCCATCCGTGCATCATACTCATGCTCCGACACGATCTTGTGAGTGAACTGGGAACCTATAACTTGATCGCGGTTACGGGTCCATGCGAGGCTATCGACGTTGGATCTTCCATGGAGTTCCCCTGTGACGGCACACTCAGGGCGCGGGCATCCATGCCACCAGCATCCGTTAAAGGAGTACACAGTCTTCTCACCAGTCGTATGGTCTTCACTTAGATCATCAACCCAAAAATCACGATCATTGACCTTAATGAGTACTTCACCCGTGTTGCGGGCGTGTTTTATGTATACCCTGCTATGTTGTGTTGCTCTAGGTGTGTGAGCCAGTAAATAGCCTTGTGCCCATAACTGCGGGGATTGTTTCTGTGAATGTCGGCTCCAGTGTCTTTAGGCATGAAGTTATTCTTGAACACCGTAAAATATAATAAGGCGATCGTGGTAGCGACTTCCAGCAGATCGCATTTGAAACGGGCTATGTACATCCTTTTAAAGGCCTGAAAACATACTCTAAGCACGCGCACATCATTCACTCAATAACACTCACATTCATCAGCTATAGTTTATGGACTAGTTTCATTAAGTTTGTTGTAGTAGCGGTCAAAATCTTCACGCTCGCTATCACTCATGTTGGTGTATTTAAAGTAATGTTTGGGTGGAGGTAGTCGTACGTAATTTAAAGTTTCGTTAGTGAGGAATGTGTAAGGGAAATACCCTTTTGAAACTTCGGAGGCTACACCCATCACTTTGGGTAACTTGGCTAATTCACAAGGTGTGAATAATAAATTATCTTTAAACTGAACATTACCTCTTATCTGCATTTGTATAAGTTTGCTCCACCTTTTCAAGGGGTCGCCTGTAAATATCTCCGATGAATCGTATTCAAGCAATTCCTTGTAAAAGAACTGCGTGTGAAATTTTGCCCCGTTATGGGCAAGTATACAGTCATTTTTTTAACTTGTCCACTAATTTTTACAATATAGGATACAAAGAGTTTCACAGGGATGCCGTGTGCGTTCGTTTTAAAAACGTTTGTCCGTTTACCACATTTGTGACACTCATCACACTCGATCTCCATGCACTCATCGCAGATAGTGTGGCTTTCAAGTAAATGTGGAATAACGTCTTTGGTTTCAGCGTTCGTGTATGTTTGTATATCGTAGTACACGGTTATACAAAGGCTATTTTTAGGCTTAGCATCTTTCATATAACACACATGCTTTACTCCAGCCGCCTTATATTTCTCATGGCATGTAAAACAGTGAATTTCATCACATTTATGCTTGAAATTCCCCCAATTACCTATCATGTGAAATATACCGCACTTACAAATCCTCATTTTCCTGGAAGTGTCAATTGATTTAAGGGGCGCAAAGCATTTATTATTGAAAAATGTTCGTCTTCACACATTACATTCCCTCTTCTCAGCTTCAACCACACGACGTTCACATTTGGGGCATTTACACTGCTCACATACCATGTAGAATTCCTTACAGTGTTTCACTATATCATCAGCAAACTCGAGACACATCTTACACAACTCATGATGCCTTCCATATTTTCGACTTTTATCATAACTAGCGTAGAGAGTCCTTATATTACGGATGGGGAGATACGATGTTCCTGACAATCCTAAAATAAGTAGAGGTCTTGTACGATCTCTCAAACAGCTTTTAAAAACATACACAGTCCTACGACGATTATCCGTTCCAAATACAACTATACCAACATTCATTTCCTGCTCTACCCTTCTCAGCTCTTCACGACCCATATTACACTCAAACTCAAGCTTACAATCTGAAGCCAGATAAGCATTTACCCAATAACAACATTCCAGTCGCATGGCAGCGTCTTCTGGTTGAAGGTGTTGTACACGCTGTACATGATATGGATGCAAGCCTTCCTCACATAATGTTCGCCATGCTCTTGTTTGTAGTACACCGAGACGTGTAGAAATTCTTCGTGAGCTAGTAGTAGGACTAGTAGTTTTCCACTTCATCCACATCTTGTTGACCTTCACGTTCAGATTAAACATGAGCGCTGGGAAGTGTACCAATCTCACGCAATGTGTTGAAAACCCTGGTAAACACTCTTCGATCCGGAATTCTGCCGTTCGGAAACCCTCGACGGTATTCTGCAACAGCAGCTGTTGCACTTCCATCGTAAAAACCGTAGACAGACACCATATCTGCATATTCGGCATGTGTGAAGGTGTGTGGCATTCTTAACACTGCTTCAAACACCAAACAATGACACTCACAACAGTCAGCTGTCGATTGGCTTATGTTACATGCTTATATTACAGCTTACATGGTTCAAGGTTATAGGGGAGGGAAGGGGGAGGAAGAGCTGCGCGCGCATCAGATTCAAACAGCTCTATCTCCGTAACTATTCAGAATTAGACACATGTTCATATGAACTTTTTTTCTCACAATGACCGATACTATCACCTCCCGAAGTATTGACCTTTCCTCCTGAAAAACCATGTATAAACATTCTGGGATCATTGTGAGAAGAGGTCATTGTGAGAAGAGATGGAGTACCGCAACCACACTCTACACATTTCAAAATCATTGATTATGTAAGGCTATCGCGTTCGGGAAATAAGTTCGCGAAGGGATTTGAGCAATGATGGACACCTGAGATTTTTAAAGTTAGTGCTATGAGACCTAAAGGGGAGATAATGATGTATTATGTTGAAGATTTGAATAGGGAGGAAATTTCCGGAGCTGTTACCGCGAGGAGTTGCAGAAAATGTCTTTTAATTTAGGCAGCAAAGGTTCAGGAAAGAAAAGTGGACCTGGTGAAATGGCTAGGTTACCCAGAAACCTTCAACACCTATATAAAAGCTGCTGCAAATGCCTGCAATAATGAAACTTAGTACGCAACATGGCGCCTAACCACTTCGATGTCACACTCCAGTCCTCTTCTCTGTCTGAACATCCTACCAACACCCTGGCCAACTTTGTGACAGAACTCCATGGAACTCCGTTCCAAGTTGGAACGTGATTCGTACGAAGTTGGTATTTGTGAATTCCAGCTAGCCATCAAATTTTTAACTCTTGAAAATGTACAGATCATATTTCTGATCTTTAGAAGAGTCGATGAGTGTGAAAAATTAGGCATAACCTTAGACAACACTATGCGATCAGTCCTGTTCGGTGAGATACAGTACTATAGTACAAATGTAACAGTACGACTTGTTCATTATGACACAGCCACGGACATTGTGACGGGGTTAAACAAGAGTCTTGAAAAGTCGTACCTGACAAACGACTTACTTTTTGAAGTCGTAAATATATACACACCTGTACGCACGTTGAAGTTAAAATCAACGCTTAGTAGAAATATTAAAGACAAAGAGCTCTTCACAATTGTGTCCGAAGGTCGATATAGTGCAGCCCTCCAAAGAGACACCTTTCACGAGGCACAACATGTCTTGTCCAGCTTAATGGATCATTTAAAACTGGAGAAATTGAGTGAAAGCTACCCATCCCCAGACACGTGCTACATTTACAACAACATCGTGTAGCATCAATTTGTTGGGGACACCCAGGGGCGCATGCTGCACATTGTACACGTCCCAACCATAGAGGGAAGAGTTTCAGCATTACATATGACAAGCCCCATTATGTGAATGTTGCGACTCATCTATTAACCAATATCTCAATACACAAGGTGTTTCAGGAGGAAAGGTCAATACTTCGGGAGGTGATAGCATCGGACATTCTGAGGAAAAAGTTCACATCAAAATGTGTCTAATTCTGAATGGTTACGGAGATAGAGCTGTTTGAATCTAATGCGCGCGCAGCTCTTCCTACCCCCCGCGCTGGTCCCATTCAATGTCCACCAAGGTCTCCAGACCTCTCTCCGTTAGATTATTCTTTGCGGGGGTGGATGAAAAGTCAAGTGTACAAAAGAAAGGTGGATACACGAGACGAATTGCTCGCCCGCATTTTGGATGCTGCTGCCCGCATAAAGGAACGTCAAGATCAACTCAGAAGAACAACACGCGATCTTCGCACACGAGTGGCAAAGTGCATTGAGGTTTACAGTGGGATTTTCGAAAATGTATTGTAAACTGTAACAAATTTGTCATTTCTGTATCTGATACCATTCAAAATGCCAATGTTTAAACATTAAATGTTAGAAACAGTAATTGGTTTCTCTTAATTACCATTAACAATGCTTTTGTTTCTGTAGATTCAAACAGCTCTATCTCCGTAACCATTCAGAATTAGACACATGTTCATATAAACTTTTTTTTCTCACAATGAACGATACTCTCACCTCCCAAAGTATTGACCTTTCCTCCTGAAACACCCTGTATATAAGAAAGATTGAGGAAAAAATTTCCCATTCGGTGATGGGAGCTTAACAGTGAAGCTACACTTCCGTCGTATTCAGTTATAATGACCCGAATGCCTTTCACAGTTTAACGAGGGGTGAGATATCAGCGTGGGAATGGGCTTGGCTCCAGTTTTTCAAACATACTACACACGGCTTTCCCATTGTTGAAGAGGGGTGCTAGATATCTCGAGGGGAAGGTGTTACAATCAGGTTTTAACGCGGTAGAAGACATAATGGGTGAAACGAAACCTAAAGAAGCTCTAAAAAACATTTAAAACGTACACGGGACGAAATCATCAAAGATGCAAAGAGGAAAATGTGTGGTTGCGGGAAGAAGAAAAGGGCTGTCCGGAAGAATGGGTTACGAACACGTGGCGCCAATTTAAAAGGACATCAAAAAAGAAGTGTTCTAAGCGTATGAAGCTTATGGCTGATCATTTTTTTAACTGATATAAGCTGAAGGCACTTCTCTCACGAATCATAGGCTGATTACTACTTGCCGAGAGAGGTGGCACTATTTCTGACTCGTCATGGCGCGTTTCATCCATCCGTGTAGTTCACAATATTGTAAATTGGAACCTCTTTGATATGCCCCCTACACAGGTTTCTATTGAGCATAGCGACTTTGTTACAATTAACCCATAAAACGCAGTTAGTTCACCGAGTGCCCCTATAGAATTCGTGATACACAGCTCAGGCCCATACTTTTTTGATCCAAGCTGTATGCACATGTACACTAAACTGCGTATAGCCCATTCACATGGAATTGACTGCAATGATAGTTACTCTGTATACCCTGAAACCAACTTTCTCCACTCCATATTCAGCCAGTGTGAGGTGTATTTAAATCAGGTTAACATCTCGGCAGGAACTGGTTATTATCACCTACGAGCCTATCTGGAAAATGCCCTCAACTTTTCAAAAGAAGCAAAGGATACCTTTTTAACTGCCGAGAGATAATATCAGACTAAAGACGAAAGTAGTATAAAGGATAAATTTTAAAATTCTAAAAAAAAGATATGCGATGTTTTGGACGTCTGCATACAGACTTCACATTCCAGGAGAAGCTGCTTGTGAATGGGGTGGATATGAAAATAAAGCTCACCCGCACAAATCCTGAGATCAGCATAAATCTGGGACCTGATCATGAAGAGGGCGCAAAGCCCGTTGTGATTCACATCATGGAAACATATCTGCGCGTACGGCGAGTGAAATTAAGTTCGCCGAAATATGTAAAAATTGAAAAAAATTTAATACACGCAACAGTAAAATACCCAATTAACAGAGTACAGATGAAACTGTACACTGTGCCCGTCGGGTTGGCATCGAAGCAACTTGAAAATGTGGCCTTGGAAGTTCTACCTAAAAGGATATTAATTGGAATGCAGGATCACGCTTCGACGAATGGAAAATATAATGGCGTTGCATTGGGCGGGATCATGGTTACGGACTGTTCATCAGAAGCTGTGTTCCCGCTCTGCGCGGGAGCTAATAGCAATCTGGTCTATATTGCCGGTGGCTGTGACGAGCTTGGAATTGGCGTAACGCAGAAAGAATTTGTCGATCAATTTAATCTTCACTCATTTGATATTACCCCCGACTTATCTGCTAGTGTAAATACACCCTTAAGTCCACAACAAAGTGGGAACATTTCAGTCAGATGGGAGTTCGCCGACCCTATAGACGCCGCTATTAGTGTACTAGTATACCTCGAGTCACAAGCTCTAATAGAGCTTGACCGTAATGAAGAGTGACCGAATCACAAGCTCCAAATTTATCGGTGTGTTTGCGAAGAATGAATCATTGAAATTGTCAACTACGAGAGATTTGTGTAGCTTATCGTCAGTACGGACGTTGTGGGGGTGAGGGGATTCAATGGTTTGTAATCTATTTTAAAAATAGGGAAAGAATGTACTATTTTGATTCATTCGGCACTCAGCCCTGGAGTGACCCTGTGGTTGTACAATTTATCGAACAGCTACATGTCCCTGAAATTGTCTGAAATCTTTACCGTTTCCAAGAATATTTTAGTAATACTTGTGGCATGACCTGTCTTTCATTTCTTCGGCACATGTCACGTGGGAAGGGATTTATAAATTTTAAAAAATTATTCGATTTGTGCGACACTGAGACGAATGATGAAATGGTATGCAGACAGATAAAAGAAAGGTTCTCATTTGTAAGCACTCGATGTATTGTGTAAAGTTTTACTTGTTTATATATAATTGTAACTCTTTTGTGTAAAGTTTTACGTGTGTGTATATATATAATTATAATTAAATGTCTCAATTAATGTTAGTCTTATTTAATGGACACTAATCTGTAAGTCGAATTGTACTAAAACATGCTTTCTACCATTTAATAAATTGAATGAAAATACAATGTGTTTTGTTCTTAACCACTAAAAGAAACTTACATTTGTCCCTCGATAACCTTGCATTCTTTGGACCGGATGTGAACCAATGCCTCGACCTCGGTATTCAAGTCACTGTGTTGGCTGCGCGGTAAAGCCTCCAAATCGTCGTCATTTATTTGCCTTTCATCAAAGCTGTCGCGAAAAGTAGCTATAACACGATCAAGTTCCACATCGGTCCTTTAAGGAGAAATTAACATGATTATTAGTCCATACTGAATCATTTTTAATTAAAGTTTAATTAAATTAAAGTCTAATTAAAGAGTTACAATAAGAGAAAATGCCGATTAGGGCGCCAGGGCAAATTATAATCACAAAGCAGATATCCTAACAGATTTCAAAAGTAAGATTAGCTGGATGTGCTACGCATCATCTGCCAGCACCGGGTAACAAGCCCCGGACAGCAGGAAAATCTTAAAAGTTTTTAATAATTCCAAAATCCTACCTGTACAACTTTCTATACATTTTTAAGTTATCATTAACAAACGTGTAATAAAATTTCACTTTCAAATAATAAAATTCACTGTCTAAATGACGTTATCAGGAAGAAAGATTAGCTGGGTGTGCTACGCATCGTCTTCCTGCACGGGGCGTCGACCCCTGGACAGATATCCTTTCACTACGTTTTATTACGGCTCTTTATAAATTATAACATTTGCACTGAATGAAACGATAAATATATATAGCCCGGCCTTCCGCTTAAATCAAAAACTAGTTTCTCAAAACACATTTATTATGACTTGTTATGAATTAACTAACACAGGCACTGAAAGAAACGAAGTATATAGCCCGAGTCACAAATTAAACTAATTAATTACATTTCAATGCCGTCTTCATCGGCTGTTTCTTTCGCGCCGTTCCAAATTTCTGCAATGCTTTGTGTTGAAAGTAGGGCGGTCCGGTCTGCCGCTGCGAAAAGATGAAGTGTAACCCCTGCATAGAAATCCCCATCTTCAAACAACTGCGGGTAGCCATAAAGCTGTTGTGATTGGATCATGGTGATATCTGTGGTTACTCGGTGATAAATGCAACTGTTGTGGATTCCAGATGAAAATGCCCCCTTTTATATACTCTATCCTAATTGTAAACACCCACAATATCCGAATCACGAGTTCATATTGGCCGTCGGTAAAATTTGGGTGTGGTATAACGTGTAAGCGTGACTAACCATAACCAGAGATCCTGGGGCTCCGCCCACTGGGGTGTAAGTGGCTGATCTGTGAATTCTGGAGCGTGTCAGACATAACTTACCCATTCCATAGATTTCTTCCAGAAATGATGCGTAGAGAGAGAGAGAGAGAGAGAGATCGGAGTATGATAAACATCCATTTTATTACCTCAACTGTTGTGTGTGTGTGTATATATATATATATGAGGGACTTAGCGACGTTGGAAGATAAATCTGGAAATCGGGGCAATTCGCTTTGGTTTAAAGTTTATGGTGTCTAGAGATTGGCGTGTAATGAATATCCATTTTATCTACCAACTAATTGTGCCGATATATATATATATATATGAAGGGTTTTAAAACCATCTAAAATAATTATAAAAAATTAATTGTGGAGCGGATGTATGATAAACACCTGTTTTATTACGTTCCCTGTGGTATATATATATATATATATATATATATATATATATATATATATATATATATATATGAGGGATTTAGCGAGATTCGAAGATAAATTGGAAATCGGGGCAGTCCCTCATGTATATATATATATATATATATATATATGAGGGACTTTACAAATTACAACCCTCTAGAACTGAAAATAAATTAAAATTTAATTGTGGAGGGTTTATGGAGAGAATGACCGTATCATAAACTTCTGTTTTATTAGCTTACCTCTAGTATATATATATATATATATATATATTATATATATATATGAAAATTATTTCACGAAAGTAACACGTGAAAAATATTTATGATGAATAAAACCACGAAGGAAAGGAAACACAAAATGGTGCTCAAGCGCTTTCGTCTAATGACATCCTCAGGAACACTGAAGTACATAAAAAGGTTAAGCCTATATATAGGTTACAGAAAGAAAAAAAGAAAAATAAATAACATACATACACACACACATATATATATATATATATATATATATATATATACATACATATCTATATATACAAATACATACATACATACATACATACATACATACATATATATACAATAAACAGAGAAGTAAAAATAAAAAATTAAAAATTAAAACATTAAAGGATTACCAGTGAGGCGTACAGATTTGTAAGGAAAAATATCGATTTTTAGCACAAGATCAAATGGATTATAAAAATACAAATTTATACTGGAACTCTGCCCGGGTTTTAACACACTGCTGCCTATGGTCAGGTTTCGATATATATAAAAAAAAAAAAAAAAAATGCAAATTAAAAGTTAATCGATTTTTAGCACAAGATCAAATGGATTATAAAAATACAAATTTATACTGGAACTCTGCCCGGGTTTTAACACACTGCTGCCTATGGTCAGGTTTCGATATATATAACAAAATAAAATGCAAATTAAAAGTTAATAAAGTAGAAGACAAGTTTACCAAAGATTTAATGTTTTACCCTTCTTATCTAAATCTGTTTTAAAGGAATTCAAAATAACAGGATCGAGTTGAAAAAGACCTTTGCTTATGTTGAAGTTATTTGAAAGTTGGATAATGGCAGACTCAAGAATATTTCTATTAACAATGTTGCTTGAATGGAATAAAACTGAAGCATTATTCCAATCAATACAGTGGGCTAACTCTGACAAATGGACAAAAAGGGCACTGGACAACTGTCCTGTTCTAACGGAATATTGATGCTGTTTTATACGTGTGTGCAAATCCTTTCCCGTCTGACCTATGTAAAAGGAATCACATTGTTTACAACCAATTTTATAGATAATGCCTGAATTATTGGTAGGGCTATTTTTTACTATGATATTTTTCACAATATTGTCATATGAAAATACTACATTAATATCCAAAAGTTTAAGTACATTAGCAATGCTTAAAAAGCCCGGGAAAAATGGAAGTACTAAAATATTTTTTGACAAAGTACGAGTGTTAATATTGACACGATAGAAAGTTCGTTTTGCCTTGTTGAGACAAGATTCCATAAACGCAGATGGATAACACAAATCACTTCCAATACCGTTGATTTTTTCCAATTCGGCATCGATGTATTCCGGACTGGCGATCCTAAGGGCGCGGAGAAACATTGATGAAAATATGCCCTTCTTAGTTGGGGTATCATGTCCCGAGTAAAAGTGTACGTAGGACAAATTGTTTGTCGTTTTCCGATAGATACTAAACTTAAAACCTGGGCTTTCCCTATGTACACGCACATCCAAAAATGGGATTGAATTGTCTTGCTCAACTTCTAAAGTGAACTTAATGGAGGGGACTTGATCATTTAACTGAAGGAGGAAGCTATCCAGGTCACGATTCATGGGCTAGATACACAAAATATCGTCGACGTACCGCAACCAAGGGATGCCAACCCCCAGGATTCTCGGAATATAGGTAATTTCGAAAAACGCCATATAAATATTGGAGAGGAGGGGCGATAAGGGGTTGCCCATAGCCATCCCAAAAACTTGTTGATAATACTCGTTATTGAAAGTGAATTTACAGTCTTTGATGCAAAGCTTAATGAGTTCCAAAACAATGTGTGAAGGTAGTGGCAGGTCATACTTATGTAATTCTTGGGAGAGAAAGTCAAGCATATCGTCAATCGGCACTTTTGTAAACAATGAACAAACATCAAAACTGATCAATTTATCGTTAGTTTCAGTACGTGCATTATTCAATTTTTCCGTAAGATCCATGGATTTTTTTACATGTGAATCAGAGATAGTGTCGAGAATGGGGGACAAGACTTTGACAAGCCATTTGGAGAGTTTATAAGTAATAGAGCCCACCGAGCTAATAATAGGGCGCATAGGGTTACCAGGTTTGTGGGTTTTAATAAGACCGTAAAGGTAGGGCAGAGCAGGTGAAGTGGACATGAAAAGCGGAATTAAGTCCTTATGATCTTTGAGAAGGCGTTTCAAGCCACTATTAAATGATTTGATGACGTCATCCTGCGGGTTCTTCCTAAGTTTGGTGTATGTGGCGGGGTCCTGGAGAAGCTCGTTCATCTTTCCGATGTAGTCCACTTTGTCCATAATAACTATGGTGTTAGCCTTATCTGCTTTAGTAATATGGAGCTCCCCATCTTTTTTAATTGTGAGAGGCTATTGCGAAAACGTTTAGGAAAGTTATCTTCGTAATTACCATTCGCCGCACTATAAACGAGGCCTTTAACTATGTTAAACAAATACTGAGGGAGATTACACTGTTTTTCAAAACACGCGAGACTGTAACAAATTTGTAAAGCCGAAGGTTTTTTAACAATAAAAAAGGACATACCATATCCAAGGGCACTTTTTGCATCGTCACTAATGTTTTTCGAAGAAAGGTTCAAAACACACTTTGAGCTTGCTTTTTTACTCCACTGACTATCTCGAATGAGACTTTTAATTTTTCGATCCAAAATGTTACGAAGTGAAGTAGTTCTCCGACGCAACTCGTTGTAAATTTCATCAAACAAAGGTTACAAAATTATGTTTGGCGATGTTTAAATTTTTGAAGGCAGACCACTCATTTTGTCTGGTGACTTCAATATATAGTTAGTGGAGTAAAAAAGCAAGCTCAAAGTGTGTTTTGAACCTTTCTTCGAAAAACATTAGTGACGATGCAAAAAGTGCCCTTGGATATGGTATGTCCTTTTTTATTGTTAAAAAACCTTCGGCTTTACAAATTTGTTACAGTCTCGCGTGTTTTGAAAAACAGTGTAATCTCCCTCAGTATTTGTTTAACATAGTTAAAGGCCTCGTTTATAGTGCGGCGAATGGTAATTACGAAGATAACTTTCCTAAACGTTTTCGCAATAGCCTCTCACAATTAAAAAAAGGTGGGGAGCTCCATATTACTAAAGCAGACAAGGCTAACACCATAGTTATTATGGACAAAGTGGACTACATCGGAAAGATGAACGAGCTTCTCCAGGACCCCGCCACATACACCAAACTTAGGAAGAACCCGCAGGATGACGTCATCAAATCATTTAATAGTGGCTTGAAACGCCTTCTCAAAGATCATAAGGACTTAATTCCGCTTTTAATGTCCACTTCACCTGCTCTGCCCTACCTTTACGGTCTTATTAAAACCCACAAACCTGGTAACCCTATGCGCCCTATTATGTATTAGCTCGGTGGGCTCTATTACTTATAAACTCTCCAAATGGCTTGTCAAAGTCTTGTCCCCCATTCTCGGAACTATCTCTGATTCACATGTAAAAAATTCCATGGATCTTACGGAAAAATTGAATAATACACGTACTGAAACTAACGATAAATTGATCAGTTTTGATGTTTGTTCATTGTTTACAAAAGTGCCGATTGACGATATGCTTGACTTTCTCTCCCAAGAATTACATAAGTATGACCTGCCACTACCTTCACACATTGTTTTGGAACTCATTAAGCTTTGCATGAAAGACTGTAAATTCACTTTCAATAACGAGTATTATCAACAAGTTTTTGGGATGGCTATGGGCAACCCCTTATCGCCCCTCCTCTCCACTATTTATATGGAGTTTTTCGAAATTACCTATATTCCGAGAATCCTGGGGGTTGGCATCCCTTGGTTGCGGTACGTCGACGATATTTTGTGTATCTGGCCCATGAATCGTGACCTGGATAGCTTCCTCCTTCAGTTAAATGATCAAGTCCCCTCCATTAAGTTCACTTTAGAAGTTGAGCAGGACAATTCAATCCCATTTTTGGATGTGCGTGTACATAGGGAAAGCCCAGGTTTTAAGTTTAGTATCTATCGGAAAACGACAAACAATTTGTCCTACGTACACTTTTACTCGGGACATGATACCCCCACTAAGAAGGCCATATTTTCATCAATGTTTCTCCGCGCCCTTAGGATCGCCAGTCCGGAATACATCGATGCCGAATTGGAAAAAATCAACGGTATTGGAAGTGATTTGTGTTATCCATCTGCGTTTATGGAATCTTGTCTCAACAAGGCAAAACGAACTTTCTCTCGTGTCAATATTAACACTCGTACTTTGTCAAAAAATATTTTAGTACTTCCATTTTTCCCGGGCTTTTTAAGCATTGCTAATGTACTTAAACTTTTGGATATTAATGTAGTATTTTCATATAACAATATTGTGAAAAATATCATAGTAAAAAATAGCCCTACCAATAATTCAGGCATTATCTATAAAATTGGTTGTAAACAATGTGATTCCTTTTACATAGGTCAGACGGGAAAGGATTTGCACACACGTATAAAACAGCATCAATATTCCGTTAGAACAGGACAGTTGTCCAGTGCCCTTTTTGTCCATTTGTCAGAGTTAGCCCACTGTATTGATTGGAATAATGCTTCAGTTTTATTCCATTCAAGCAACATTGTTAATAGAAATATTCTTGAGTCTGCCATTATCCACCTTTCAAATAACTTCAACATAAGCAAAGGTCTTTTTCAACTCGATCCTGTTATTTTGAATTCCTTTAAAACAGATTTAGATAAGAAGGGTAAAACATTAAATCTTTGGTAAACTTGTCTTCTACTTTATTAACTTTTAATTTGCATTTTATTTTTTTATATATATCGAAACCTGACCATAGGCAGCAGTGTGTTAAAACCCGGGCAGAGTTCCAGTATAAATTTGTATTTTTATAATCCATTTGATCTTGTGCTAAAAATCGATTAACTTTTAATTTGCATTTTATTTAATTTTTTTTATATATATCGAAACTTGACCATAGGCAGCAGTGTGTTAAAACCCGGGCAGAGTTCCAGTATAAATTTGTATTTTTATAATCCATTTGATCTTGTGCTAAAAATCGATATTTTTCCTTACAAATCTGTACGCCTCACTGGTAATCCTTTAAGGTTTTAATTTTTAATTTTTTATTTTTACTTCTCTGTTTATTGTATATATATGTATGTATGTATGTATGTATGTATTTGTATATATAGATATGTATGTATATATATATATATATATATATATATATGTGTGTGTGTATGTATGTTATTTATTTTTTTTTTTCTTTCTGTAACCTATATATAGGCTTAACCTTTTTATGTACTTCAGTGTTCCTGAGGATGTCATTAGACGAAAGCGCTTGAGCACCATTTTGTGTTTCCTTTCCTTCGTGGTTTTATTCATCATAAATATTTTTCACGTGTTACTTTCGTGAAATAATTTTCATATAATGACCACCACGCGTTCCTTCGGCTTGCTGTTCCCTCTCTTGTCTCCGTTTGTGTCCGTGTTTTCTTCTACATTAATGAAGGGGCATGCAATTCGTATCCGACGGAAGTTTCTTACTAAGTGTCTGGAGGAGCAAGTTCTTCCCAAATCCCTGCTTCCGATTCGCCTCAGACAAATTGACGACCATCCGTTCAACAACTTCAGCAGATTAATTTTAAAGAAACATATTGAAGTCACAAGACAAAATGAGTGGTCCGCCTTCAAAAATTTAAACATCGCCAAACATAATTTTGTAACCGTTATTCCCCAACCGTGGATCCAACCTTTGTTTGATGAAATTTACAACGAGTTGTGTCGGAGAACTACTTCACTTTGTAACATTTTGGATCGAAAAATTAAAAGTCTCATTCGAGATAGTCAGTGGAGTAAAAAAGCAAGCTCAAAGTGTGTTTTGAACCTTTCTTCGAAAAACATTAGTGACGATGCAAAAAGTGCCCTTGGATATGGTATGTCCTTTTTTATTGTTAAAAAACCTTCGGCTTTACAAATTTGTTACAGTCTCGCGTGTTTTGAAAAACAGTGTAATCTCCCACAGTATTTGTTTAACATAGTTAAAGGCCTCGTTTATAGTGCGGCGAATGGTAATTACGAAGATAACTTTCCTAAACGTTTTCGCAATAGCCTCTCACAATTAAAAAAAGGTGGGGAGCTCCATATTACTAAAGCAGACAAGGCTAACACCATAGTTATTATGGACAAAGTGGACTACATCGGAAAGATGAACGAGCTTCTCCAGGACCCCGCCACATACACCAAACTTAGGAAGAACCGCAGGATGACGTCATCAAATCATTTAATAGTGGCTTGAAACGCCTTCTCAAAGATCATAAGGACTTAATTCCGCTTTTAATGTCCACTTCACCTGCTCTGCCCTACCTTTACGGTCTTATTAAAACCCACAAACCTGGTAACCCTATGCGCCCTATTATGTATTAGCTCGGTGGGCTCTATTACTTATAAACTCACCAAATGGCTTGTCAAAGTCTTGTCCCCCATTCTCGGAACTATCTCTGATTCACATGTAAAAAATTCCATGGATCTTACGGAAAAATTGAATAATACACGTACTGAAACTAACGATAAATTGATCAGTTTTGATGTTTGTTCATTGTATACAAAAGTGCCGATTGACGATATGCTTGACTTTCTCTCCCAAGAATTACATAAGTATGACCTGCCACTACCTTCACACATTGTTTTGGAACTCATTAAGCTTTGCATCAAAGACTGTAAATTCACTTTCAATAACGAGTATTATCAACAAGTTTTTGGGATGGCTATGGGCAACCCCTTATCGCCCCTCCTCTCCAATATTTATATGGAGTTTTTCGAAATTACCTATATTCCGAGAATCCTGGGGGTTGGCATCCCTTGGTTGCGGTACGTCGACGATATTTTGTGTATCTGGCCCATGAATCGTGACCTGGATAGCTTCCTCCTTCAGTTAAATGATCAAGTCCCCTCCATTAAGTTCACTTTAGAAGTTGAGCAAGACAATTCAATCCCATTTTTGGATGTGCGTGTACATAGGGAAAGCCCAGGTTTTAAGTTTAGTATCTATCGGAAAACGACAAACAATTTGTCCTACGTACACTTTTACTCGGGACATGATACCCCACTAAGAAGGCCATATTTTCATCAATGTTTCTCCGCGCCCTTAGGATCGCCAGTCCGGAATACATCGATGCCGAATTGGAAAAAATCAACGGTATTGGAAGTGATTTGTGTTATCCATCTGCGTTTATGGAATCTTGTCTCAACAAGGCAAAACGAACTTTCTCTCGTGTCAATATTAACACTCGTACTTTGTCAAAAATATTTTAGTACTTCCATTTTTCCCGGGCTTTTTAAGCATTGCTAATGTACTTAAACTTTTGGATATTAATGTAGTATTTTCATATAACAATATTGTGAAAAATATCATAGTAAAAAATAGCCCTACCAATAATTCAGGCATTATCTATAAAATTGGTTGTAAACAATGTGATTCCTTTTACATAGGTCAGACGGGAAAGGATTTGCACACACGTATAAAACAGCATCAATATTCCGTTAGAACAGGACAGTTGTCCAGTGCCCTTTTTGTCCATTTGTCAGAGTTAGCCCACTGTATTGATTGGAATAATGCTTCAGTTTTATTCCATTCAAGCAACATTGTTAATAGAAATATTCTTGAGTCTGCCATTATCCAACTTTCAAATAACTTCAACATAAGCAAAGGTCTTTTCAACTCGATCCTGTTATTTTGAATTCCTTTAAAACAGATTTAGATAAGAAGGGTAAAACATTAAATCTTTGGTAAACTTGTCTTCTACTTTATTAACTTTTAATTTGCATTTTATTTTTTATATAATCGAAACCTGACCATAGGCAGCAGTGTGTTAAAACCCGGGCAGAGTTCCAGTATAAATTTGTATTTTTATAATCCATTTGATCTTGTGCTAAAAATCGATTAACTTTAATTTGCATTTTTTTTTTTTTTTTTTATATATATCGAAACTTGACCATAGGCAGCAGTGTGTTAAAACCCGGGCAGAGTTCCAGTATAAATTTGTATTTTTATAATCCATTTGATCTTGTGCTAAAAATCGATATTTTTCCTTACAAATCTGTACGCCTCACTGGTAATCCTTTAAAGTTTTAATTTTAATTTTTAATTTTTACTTCTCTGTTTATTGTATATATATGTATGTATGTATGTATGTATGTATTTGTATATATAGATATGTATGTATATATATATATATAATATATATATATGTGTGTGTGTATGTATGTTATTTATTTTTCTTTTTTCTTTCTGTAACCTATATATAGGCTTAACCTTTTTATGTACTTCAGTGTTCCTGAGGATGTCATTAGACGAAAGCGCTTGAGCACCATTTTGTGTTTCCTTTCCTTCGTGGTTTTATTCATCATAAATATTTTTCACGTGTTACTTTCGTGAAATAATTTTCATATAATGACCACCACGCGTTCCTTCGGCTTGCTGTTCCCTCTCTTGTCTCCGTTTGTGTCCGTGTTTTCTTCTACATTAATGAAGGGGCATGCAATTCGTATCCGACGGAAGTTTCTTACTAAGTGTCTGGAGGAGCAAGTTCTTCCCAAATCCCTGCTTCCGATTCGCCTCAGACAAATTGACGACCATCCGTTCAACAACTTCAGCAGATTAATTTTAAAGAAACATATTGAAGTCACAAGACAAAATGAGTGGTCCGCCTTCAAAAATTTAAACATCGCCAAACATAATTTTGTAACCGTTATTCCCCAACCGTGGATCCAACCTTTGTTTGATGAAATTTACAACGAGTTGTGTCGGAGAACTACTTCACTTCGTAACATTTTGGATAGAAAAATTAAAAGTCTCATTCGAGATAGTCAGTGGAGTAAAAAAGCAAGCTCAAAGTGTGTTTTGAACCTTTCTTCGAAAAACATTAGTGACGATGCAAAAAGTGCCCTTGGATATGGTATGTCCTTTTTATTGTTAAAAAACCTTCGGCTTTACAAATTTGTTACAGTCTCGCGTTTTTCAAAAACAGTGTAATCTCCCTCAGTATTTGTTTAACATAGTTAAAGGCCTCGTTTATAGTGCGGCGAATGGTAATTACGAAGATAACTTTCCTAAACGTTTTCGCAATAGCCTCTCACCAATTAAAAAAGGTGGGGAGCTCCATATACTAAAGCAGACAGGCTAACACCATAGTTATTATGGACAAAGTGGACTACTCGAAAGATGAACGAGCTTCTCCAGGACCCCGCCACATACACCAAACTTAGGAAGAACCCGCAGGATGACCGTCATCAAATCATTTAATAGTGGCTTGAAACGCCTTCTCAAAGATCATAGGACTTAATTCCGCTTTAATGTCCACTTCACCTGCTCTGCCCTACCTTTACGGTCTTATTAAAACCCACAAACCTGGTAAACCCTATGCGCCCTATTATTATTAGCTCGGTGGGCTCTATTACTTATAAACTCTCCAAATGGCTTGTCAAAGTCTTGTCCCCCATTCTCGGAACTATTCTGATTCACATGTAAAAAATTCCATGGATCTTACGGAAAATTGAATAATACGTACTGAAACTAACGATAAATTGATCAGTTTTGATGTTTGTTCATTGTTACAAAAGTGCCGATTGACGATATGCTTGACTTTCTCTCCCAAGAATTACATAAGTATGACCTGCCACTACCTTCACACATTGTTTTGGAACTCATAAGCTTTGCATCAAAGACTGTAAATTCACTTTCAATAACGAGTATTATCAACAAGTTTTTGGGATGGCTATGGGCAACCCCTTATCGCCCCTCCTCTCCAATATTTATGGCGTTTTTCGAAATTACCTATATTCCGAGAATCCTGGGGTTGGCATCCCTTGGTTGCGGTACGTCGACGATATTTTTGTGTATCTGGCCCATGAATCGTGACCTGGATAGCTTCCTCCTTCAGTTAAATGATCAAGTCCCCTCCATTAAGTTCACTTTAGAAGTTGAGCAAGACAATTCAATCCCATTTTTGGATGTGCGTACATAGGGAAAGCCCAGGTTTCAAGTTTAGTATCTATCGGAAAACGACAAACAATTTTCCTACGTACACTTTTACTCGGGACATGATCCCCCACTAAGAAGGCCATATTTTCATCAATGTTTCTCGCGCCCTTAGGATCGCCAGTCCGGAATACATCGATGCCGATTGGAAAAATCAACGGTATTGGAAGTGATTTGTGTTATCCATCTGCGTTTATGGAATCTTGTCTCAACAAGGCAAACGAACTTTCTATCGTGTCAATTTAACACTCGTACTTTGTCAAAAAATATTTTAGTACTTCCATTTTTCCCGGGCTTTTTAAGCATTGCTAATGTACTTAAACTTTGGATATTAATGTAGTATTTTCATCTAACAATATTGTGAAAAATTCATAGTAAAAAATAGCCTACAATAATCAGGCATTATCTATAAAATTGGTTGTAACAATGTGATTCCTTTTACATAGGTCAGACGGGAAAGGATTTGCACACACGTATAAACAGCATCAATATTCCGTTAGAACAGGACAGTTGTCAGTGCCCTTTTTGTCCATTGTCAGAGTTAGCCCACTGTATTGATTGGAATAATGCTTCAGTTTTATTCATTCAAGCAACATTGTTAATAGAAATATTCTTGAGTCTGCCATTATCCAACTTTCAAATAACTTCAACATAAGCAAAGTCTTTTTCAACTCGATCCTGTTATTTTGAATTCCTTTAAAACAGATTTAGATAAGAAGGGTAAAACATTAAATCTTGGTAAACTTGTCTTCTACTTATTAACTTTTAATTTGCATTTTATTTTTTTATATATATCGAAAACCTGACCATAGGCAGCAGTGTGTTAAAACCCGGCAGAGTTCTTCAGTATAAAATTTGTATTTTTATAATCCATTTGATCTTGTGCTAAAATCGATTAACTTTTATTTGCATTTTTTTTTTTTTTTTTTTTATATATATCGAAACTTGACCATATGGCAGCAGTCAGTATGTTAAAACCCGGGCAGAGTTCCAGTATAAATTTGTATATTTTTATAATCCATTTGATCTTGTGCTAAAAATCGATATTTTTCCTTACAAATCTGTACGCCTCACTGGTAATCCTTTAAGGTTTAATTTTTAATTTTTAATTTTTACTTCTCTGTTTATTGTATATATATGTATGTATGTATGTATGTATGTATTTGTATATATAGATATGTATGATATATATATATATATATATATATATGTGTGTGTGTGTGTATGTTATTTATTTTTTTTTTTCTTTCTGTAACCTATATATAGGCTTAACCTTTTTATGACTTCAGTGTTCCTGAGGATGTCATTAGACGAAAGCGCTGAGCACCATTTTGTGTTTCCTTTCCTTCGTGGTTTATTCATCATAAATATTTTTCACGTGTTACTTTCGTGAAATATTTTCATATAATGACCACCAACGCGTTCTTCGGCTTGCTGTTCCCTCTCTTGTCTCCGTTTGTGTCCGTGTTTTCTCTACATTAATGAAGGGGCATGCAATTCGTATCGACGGAAGTTTCTTACTAAAGTGTCTGGAGGAGCAAGTTCTTCCCAAATCCCTGCTTCCGATTCGCCTCAGACAAATTGACGACCTCCGTTAACAACTTCAGCAGATTAATTTAAAGAAACATTGAAGTCACAGACAAAATGAGTGGTCCGCCTTCAAAATTTAAACATCGCCAAACATAATTTTGTAACCGTTATTCCCCAACCGTGGATCCAACCTTTGTTTGATGAAATTTACAACGAGTTGTGTCGGAGAACTACTTCACTCGTAACATTTTGATCGAAAATAAAAGTCTCATTCGGAGATAGTCAGTGGAGTAAAAAAGCAAGCTCAAAGTGTGTTTTGAACCTTTCTTCGAAAAACATTAGTGACGATGCAAAAAGTGCCTTGGATATGGTTATGTCCTTTTTTATTGTTAAAAAACCTTCGGCTTTACAAATTTGTTACAGTCTCGCGTGTTTTGAAAAACAGGTAATCTCCCTCAGTATTTGTTTAACATAGTTAAAGGCCTCGTTTATAGTGCGGCGAATGGTAATTACGAAGATAACTTTCCTAAACGTTTTCGCAATAGCCTCTCTCAATTAAAAAAGATGGGGAGCTCCATATTACTAAAGCAGACAAGGCTAACACCATAGTTATTATGGACAAAGTGGACTACATCGGAAAGATGAACGAGCTTCTCCAGGACCCCGCCACATACACCAAACTTAGGAAGAACCCGCAGGATGACGTCATCAAATCATTTAATAGTGGCTTGAAACGCCTTCTCAAAGATCATAAGGACTTAATTCCGCTTTTAATGTCCACTTCACCTGCTCTGCCCTACCTTTACGGTCTTATTAAACCCACAAACCTGGTAACCCTATGCGCCCTATTTATTATTAGCTCGGTGGGCTCTATTACTTATAAACTCTCCAAATGGCTTGTCAAAGTCTTGTCCCCCATCTCGGAACTATCTCTGATTCACATGTAAAAAATTCCATGGATCTTACGGAAAAATTGAATAATGCACGTACTGAAACTCAACGATAAATTGATCAGTTTGATGTTTGTTCATTGTTTACAAAAGTGCCGATTGACGATATGCTTGACTTTCTCTCCCAAGAATTACATAAGTATGACCTGCCACTACCTTCACACATTGTTTTGGAACCATTAAGCTTTGCATCAAAGACTGTAAATTCACTTTCAATAACGAGTATTATCACAAGTTTTTGGATGGCTATGGGCAACCCCTTATCGCCCCTCCTCTCCAATATTTATATGGAGTTTTTCTCGAAATTACCTATATTCCGAGAATCCTGGGGTTGGCATCCTTGGTTGCGGTACGTCGACGATATTTTTGTATCTGGCCCATGAATCGTGACCTGGATAGCTTCCTCCTTCAGTTAAATGATCAAGTCCCCTCCATTAAGTTCACTTTAGAAGTTGAGCAAGACAATTCAATCCCATTTTTGGATGTGCGTGTACATAGGGAAAGCCCAGGTTTCAGTTTAGTATCTATCGGAAAACGAAAACAATTTTCCTACGTACACTTTTACTCGGGACATGATACCCCCACTAAGAAGGCCATATTTTCATCAATGTTTCTCCGCGCCCTTAGGATCGCCAGTCCGGAATACATCGATGCCGATTGGAAAAAATCAACGGTATTGGAAGTGATTTGTGTTATCCATCTGCGTTTATGGAATCTTGTCTCAACAAGGCAAAACGAACTTTCTATCGTGTCAATATTAACACTCGTACTTTGTCAAAAAATATTTTAGTACTTCCATTTTTCCCGGGCTTTTTAAGCATTGCTAATGTACTTAAACTTTGGATATTAATGTAGTATTTTCATATAACAATATTGTGAAAAATATCATCGTAAAAAATAGCCCTACCAATAATTCAGGCATTATCTATAAAATTGGTTGTAAACAATGTGATTCCTTTTACATAGGTCAGACGGGAAAGGATTTGCACACACGTATAAAACAGCATCAATATTCCGTTAGAACAGGACAGTTGTCCAGTGCCCTTTTTGTCCATTTGTCAAGAGTGCCCACTGTATGATTGAAATAATGCTTCAGTTTTATTCCATTCAAGCAACATTGTTAATAGAAATATTCTTGAGTCTGCCATTATCCAACTTTCAAATAACTTCAACATAAGCAAAGGTCTTTTTCACTCGATCCTGTTATTTTGAATTCCTTTAAAACAGATTTAGATAAGAAGGGTAAAACATTAAATCTTTGGTAAACTTGTCTTCTACTTTATTAACTTTTAATTTGCATTTTATTTTTTTATATATATCGAAACCTGACCATAGGCAGCAGTGTGTTAAAACCCGGGCAGAGTTCCAGTATAAATTTGTATTTTTATAATCCATTTGATCTTGTGCTAAAATCGATTAACTTTTAATTTGCATTTTTTTTTTTTTTTTTTTTATATATCGAAACTTGACCATAGCAGCAGTGTGTTAAAACCCGGCAGAGTTCCAGTATAAATTTGTATTTTTATAATCCATTTGATCTTGTGCTAAAAATCGATATTTTTCCTTACAAATTTGTACGCCTCACTGGTAATCGTTTAAGGTTTTAATTTTTAATTTTTTTATTTTTACTTCTCTGTTTATTGTATATATATGTATGTTGTATGTATGTATTTGTATATATAGATATGTATGTATGTATATATATATATATATATATATATATATCTATACATACATACATATCTTATATACTACATACATCATACATGTAACCTTTTTATGTACTTCAGTGTTCCTGAGGATGTCATTAGACGAAAGCGCTTGAGCACCATTTTGTGTTTCCTTTCCTTCGTGGTTTTATTCATCATAAATATTTTTCACGTGTTACTTTCGTGAAATAATTTTCATATAATGACCACCACGCGTTCCTTCGGCTTGCTGTTCCCTCTCTTGTCTCCGTTTGTCCGTGTTTTCTTCTACATTAATGAGGGGCATGCAATTCGTATCCGACGGAAGTTTCTTACTAAGTGTCTGGAGGAGCAAGTTCTTCCCAATCCCTGCTTCCGATTCGCCTCAGACAAATTGACGACCATCCGTTCAACAACTTCAGCAGATTAATTTTAAAGAAACATATTGAATCACAAGACAAAATGAGTGGTCCGCCTTCAAAAATTAAACATCGCCAAACATAATTTTGTAACCGTTATTCCCCAACCGTGGATCCACCTTTGTTTGATGAAATTTACAACGAGTTGTGTCGGAGAACTACTTCACTTCGTAACATTTTGGATCGAAAAATTAAAAGTCTCATTCGAGATAGTCAGTGGAGTAAAAAAGCAAGCTCAAAGTGTGTTTTGAACCTTTCTTCGAAAAACATTAGTGACGATGCAAAAAGTGCCCTTGGATATGGTATGTCCTTTTTTTATTGTTAAAAAACCTTCGGCTTTACAAATTTGTTACAGTCTCGCGTGTTTGGAAAACAGTGTAATCTCCCTCAGTATTTGTTTAACATAGTTAAAGGCCTCGTTTATAGTGCGGCGAATGGTAATTACGAAGATAACTTTTCCTAAACGTTTTCGCAATAGCCTCTCACAATTAAAAAAGGTGGGGAGCTCCATATTACTAAAGCAGACAAGGCTAACACCATAGTTATTATGGACAAAGTGGACTACATCGGAAAGATGAACGAGCTTCTCCAGGACCCCGCCACATACACCAAACTTAGGAAGAACCCGCAGGATGACGTCATCAAATCATTTAATAGTGGCTTGAAACGCCTTCTCAAAGATCATAAGGACTTAATTCCGCTTTTAATGTCCACTTCACCTGCTCTGCCCTACCTTTACGGTCTTATTAAAACCCACAAACCTGGTAACCCTATGCGCCCTATTATTAGCTCGGTGGGCTCTATTACTTATAAACTCTCCAAATGGCTTGTCAAAGTCTTGTCCCCCATTCTCGGAACTATCTCTGATTCACATGTAAAAAATTCCATGGATCTTACGGAAAAATTGAATAATGCACGTACTGAAACTAACGATAAATTGATCAGTTTTGATGTTTGTTCATTGTTTACAAAAGTGCCGATTGACGATATGCTTGACTTTCTCTCCCAAGAATTACATAAGTATGACCTGCCACTACCTTCACACATTGTTTTGGAACTCATTAAGCTTTGCATCAAAGACTGTAAATTCACTTTCAATAACGAGTATTATCAACAAGTTTTTGGGATGGCTATGGGCAACCCCTTATCGCCCCTCCTCTCCAATATTTATATGGCGTTTTTCGAAATTACCTATATTCCGAGAATCCTGGGGGTTGGCATCCCTTGGTTGCGGTACGTCGACGATATTTTGTGTATCTGGCCCATGAATCGTGACCTGGATAGCTTCCTCCTTCAGTTAAATGATCAAGTCCCCTCCATTAAGTTTACTTTAGAAGTTGAGCAAGACAATTCAATCCCATTTTTGGATGTGCGTGTACATAGGGAAAGCCCAGGTTTTAAGTTTAGTATCTATCGGAAAACGACAAACAATTTGTCCTACGTACACTTTTACTCGGGACATGATACCCCCACTAAGAAGGCCATATTTTCATCAATGTTTCTCCGCGCCCTTAGGATCGCCAGTCCGGAATACATCGATGCCGAATTGGAAAAAATCAACGGTATTGGAAGTGATTTGTGTTATCCATCTGCGTTTATGGAATCTTGTCTCAACAAGGCAAAACGAACTTTCTATCGTGTCAATATTAACACTCGTACTTTGTCAAAAAATATTTTAGTACTTCCATTTTTCCCGGGCTTTTTAGGCATTGCTAATGTACTTAAACTTTTGGATATTAATGTAGTATTTTCATATAACAATATTGTGAAAAATATCATAGTAAAAAATAGCCCTACCAATAATTCAGGCATTATCTATAAAATTGGTTGTAAACAATGTGATTCCTTTTACATAGGTCAGACGGGAAAGGATTTGCACACACGTATAAAACAGCATCAATATTCCGTTAGAACAGGACAGTTGTCCAGTGCCCTTTTTGTCCATTTGTCAGAGTTAGCCCACTGTATTGATTGGAATAATGCTTCAGTTTTATTCCATTCAAGCAACATTGTTAATAGAAATATTCTTGAGTCTGCCATTATCCAACTTTCAAATAACTTCAACATAAGCAAAGGTCTTTTTCAACTCGATCCTGTTATGTTGAATTCCTTTAAAACAGATTTAGATAAGAAGGGTAAAACATTAAATCTTTGGTAAACTTGTCTTCTACTTTATTAACTTTTAATTTGCATTTTATTTTTTTATATATATCGAAACCTGACCATAGGCAGCAGTGTGTTAAAACCCGGACAGAGTTCCAGTATAAATTTGTATTTTTATAATCCATTTGATCTTGTGCTAAAAATCGATTAACTTTTAATTTGCATTTTTTTTTTTTTTTTTTATATATATCGAAACCTGACCATAGGCAGCATTGTGTTAAAACCCGGCAGAGTTCCAGTATAAATTTGTATTTTTATAATCCATTTGATCTTGTGCTAAAAATCGATATTTTTCCTTACAAATCTGTACGCCTCACTGGTAATCCTTTAAGGTTTTAATTTTTAATTTTTTATTTTTACTTCTCTGTTTATTGTATATATGTATGTATGTATGTATGTATGTATTTGTATATATAGATATGTATGTATATATATATATATATATATATATGTGTGTGTATGTATGTTATTTATTTTTTCTTTTTTTCTTTCTGTAACCTATATATAGGCTTAACCTTTTTATGTACTTCAGTGTTCCTGAGGATGTCATTAGACGAAAGCGCTTGAGCACCATTTTGTGTTTCCTTTCCTTCGTGGTTTTATTCATCATAAATATTTTTCACGTGTTACCTTCGTGAAATAATTTTCATATAATGCTCACCACGCGTTCCTTCGGCTTGCTGTTCCCTCTCTTGTCTCCGTTTGTGTCCGTGTTTTCTTCTACATTAATGAAGGGGCATGCAATTCGTATCCGACGGAAGTTTCTTACTAAGTGTCTGGAGGAGCAAGTTCTTCCCAAATCCCTGCTTCCGATTCGCCTCAGACAAATTGACGACCATCCGTTCAACAACTTCAGCAGATTAATTTTAAAGAAACATATTGAAGTCACCAGACAAAATGAGTGGTCCGCCTTCAAAAATTTAAACATCGCCAAACATAATTTTGTAACCGTTATTCCCCAACCGTGGATCCAACCTTTGTTTGATGAAATTTACAACGAGTTGCGTCGGAGAACTACTTCACTTCGTAACATTTTGGATCGAAAATTAAAAGTCTCATTCGAGATAGTCAGTGGAGTAAAAAAGCAAGCTCAAAGTGTGTTTTGAACCTTTCTTCGAAAAACATTAGTGACGATGCAAAAAGTGCCCTTGGATATGGTATGTCCTTTTTTATTGTTAAAAAACCTTCGGCTTTACAAATTTGTTACAGTCTCGCGTGTTTTGAAAAACAGTGTAATCTCCCTCAGTATTTGTTTAACATAGTTAAAGGCCTCGTTTATAGTGCGGCGAATGGTAATTACGAAGATAACTTTCCTAAACGTTTTCGCAATAGCCTCTCACAATTAAAAAAAGATGGGGAGCTCCATATTACTAAAGCAGACAAGGCTAACACCATAGTTATTATGGACAAAGTGGACTACATCGGAAAGATGAACGAGCTTCTCCAGGACCCCGCCACATACACCAAACTTAGGAAGAACCCGCAGGATGACGTCATCAAATCATTTAATAGTGGCTTGAAACGCCTTCTCAAAGATCATAAGAACTTAATTCCGCTTTTCATGTCCACTTCACCTGCTCTGCCCTACCTTTACGGTCTTATTAAAACCCACAAACCTGGTAACCCTATGCGCCCTATTATTAGCTCGGTGGGCTCTATTACTTATAAACTCTCCAAATGGCTTGTCAAAGTCTTGTCCCCCATTCTCGGAACTATCTCTGATTCACATGTAAAAAATTCCATGGATCTTACGGAAAAATTGAATAATGCACGTACTGAAACTAACGATAAATTGATTAGTTTTGATGTTTGTTCATTGTTTACAAAAGTGCCGATTGACGATATGCTTGACTTTCTCTCCCAAGAATTACATAAGTATGACCTGCCACTACCTTCACACATTGTTTTGGAACTCATTAAGCTTTGCATCAAAGACTGTAAATTCACTTTCAATAACGAGTATTATCAACAAGTTTTTGGGATGGCTATGGGCAACCCCTTATCGCCCCTCCTCTCCAATATTTATATGGAGTTTTTCGAAATTACCTATATTCCGAGAATCCTGGGGGTTGGCATCCCTTGGTTGCGGTACGTCGACGATATTTTGTGTATCTGGCCCATGAATCGTGACCTGGATAGCTTCCTCCTTCAGTTAAATGATCAAGTCCCCTCCATTAAGTTTACTTTAGAAGTTGAGCAAGACAATTCAATCCCATTTTTGGATGTGCGTGTACATAGGGAAAGCCCAGGTTTTAAGTTTAGTATCTATCGGAAAACGACAAACAATTTGTCCTACGTACACTTTTACTCGGGACATGATACCCCCACTAAGAAGGCCATATTTTCATCAATGTTTCTCCGCGCCCTTAGGATCGCCAGTCCGGAATACATCGATGCCGAATTGGAAAAAATCAACGGTATTGGAAGTGATTTGTGTTATCCATCTGCGTTTATGGAATCTTGTCTCAACAAGGCAAAACGAACTTTCTATCGTGTCAATATTAACACTCGTACTTTGTCAAAAAATATTTTAGTACTTCCATTTTTCCCGGGCTTTTTAGGCATTGCTAATGTACTTAAACTTTTGGATATTAATGTAGTATTTTCATATAACAATATTGTGAAAAATATCATAGTAAAAAATAGCCCTACCAATAATTCAGGCATTATCTATAAAATTGGTTGTAAACAATGTGATTCCTTTTACATAGGTCAGACGGGAAAGGATTTGCACACACGTATAAAACAGCATCAATATTCCGTTAGAACAGGACAGTTGTCCAGTGCCCTTTTTGTCCATTTGTCAGAGTTAGCCCACTGTATTGATTGGAATAATGCTTCAGTTTTATTCCATTCAAGCAACATTGTTAATAGAAATATTCTTGAGTCTGCCATTATCCAACTTTCAAATAACTTCAACATAAGCAAAGGTCTTTTTCAACTCGATCCTGTTATGTTGAATTCCTTTAAAACAGATTTAGATAAGAAGGGTAAAACATTAAATCTTTGGTAAACTTGTCTTCTACTTTATTAACTTTTAATTTGCATTTTATTTTTTTATATATATCGAAACCTGACCATAGGCAGCAGTGTGTTAAAACCCGGACAGAGTTCCAGTATAAATTTGTATTTTTATAATCCATTTGATCTTGTGCTAAAAATCGATTAACTTTTAATTTGCATTTTATTTTTTTTTTTTATATATATCGAAACCTGACCATAGGCAGCATTGTGTTAAAACCCGGCAGAGTTCCAGTATAAATTTGTATTTTTATAATCCATTTGATCTTGTGCTAAAAATCGATATTTTTCCTTACAAATCTGTACGCCTCACTGGTAATCCTTTAAGGTTTTAATTTTTAATTTTTTAATTTTTACTTCTCTGTTTATTGTATATATATGTATGTATGTATGTATGTATGTATTTGTATATATAGATATGTATGTATATATATATATATATATATATGTGTGTGTGTATGTATGTTATTTATTTTTTCTTTTTTTCTTTCTGTAACCTATATATAGGCTTAACCTTTTTATGTACTTCAGTGTTCCTGAGGATGTCATTAGACGAAAGCGCTTGAGCACCATTTTGTGTTTCCTTTCCTTCGTGGTTTTATTCATCATATATATATATATATATATATATATATATATGAGGGACTTACCGAGATTGGAAAATAAATTTGGAAATCGGAGCAATTCTCTTCGTTTTAAAGTTTATGGAGGATTAGAAATAAAACTGTGTACAAGTTTAAGATATGCGTTTTAAGATTTTTCATAAATGTTTAATAATGGCTGGAAGCATAAAGGAACGTGGATGCGTAGACATTTCAATGTAAATGTGTTTTACTCTGTTTTCTATAAAAATTAAGTTAATTAACTTTGAATTGGCAGGATTTTCTTTATAAAAATAATATAAAAGTGTATAAAAAGGATTGCTGAATGTTATTCTATGAGAATAATTTATCAAATTTAATATACGTTTTTAGTATATATACTGCCTATTATTAAATCTGCTTTCATATCGGAAATTTAATATATAGATTTCTCAAATCAAAAGAATGAATATTAAGATAGATGAAAAAATTGTATGAAAACGAGAACCGCATTGGGTCCGTGCTCGAGGCCCGCTGATTGCAACCGGCCCTCAGTATACGAACATCCTTCCGCATGTTGTTGGAATGATGTGCAGTGTAATGAGACCTGTGTGTTTCTTTTATTATTAGATGCATAGCACACCCAACTTCCACACAATTGGTTGGAAGAAAAAATGGGTACATTGGGTGGCCTAGTGGTTAAGGTGCTGGGGTGCTGGATTCCTTGTTAAACTGTAAATCTAGGGTGAGGTGAAAAGTTTGACCATCCTCAGAATGAATAAGTCGGGTAGGTCCGGATTCCCCGTTAAACTGTAGGTCTAGGGTGGGATGAAAAGTTTGACCTTCATCAGAATGAACAATTCGGGTAGTTCCGGATTCCCCCTTAAGTAGGACTAGGGTGGGGTGAAAAGTGTGACCATCATCAGAATGAACAATTCGGGTAGGTCCGGATTCCCCGTTAAACTGTAGGTCTAGGGTGGGGTGAAAAGTTTGACATTCGTCAGAATGAACAATTCGGGTAGGTGCAGATTCCACGTTAAAGTGTAGGTCTAGGGTGGGGTGAAAATTTGACCTTCGTCAGAATGAACAATTCGGGTATTTTTTGTCTTTTTGGAATAAAAAGAAATGCTGTTTTGAAGACATTTTGTATAAGAGATGAATGACAAAAGTAAATAGACGCCTCTCTCTTTCTCTCGAAAATCATCTATAAATAAATAATTAGTATATATAGCTGTGTGGTGTGTGTGTGTGTGTGTGTGTGTAATAATAGGGGATCTATGTGCGTTTCTGTGCGCTTCTTGAATGTTCAGTCGATGTATACACTGTGCCAAGTGGGTGATAGTGCTGAAGGCACTGGCTTCTACGCCAACTGGCGGATTTTGAGTTCTAAGTTAAGTGCTACTACCATGACTACTCATTGAGCTTGCGTCTCTCGTGGAAGCTGGATGGTCTCTTCCTCTCTCTCCTCCTCCTCTCTCTCTTAGGTTAGGTATACCCCTTTGGGAGGGTGAGGCCGTCCCAACTTCTCCCCAAAAGAAGTCAGGTGGACTCCCCCTGACTTGCTGGGGGAGTTCTCCTACCCCCTCCTTTTTTTGGCACCCTTGGTTTGGCACTGGGGAAGGGGGTCTTGCATCAAGGGGGTTGGCACTGGCACTCATTGCAACATTGCGTCATTGCATTGCACTCTAACCTTTTGCGCCCATACTACTGGTGCAATGCACGATCCGAATGTTTTGGTTTCTCTTCCGGGGTGAGGCAGGGCTCCTTCCTTTCTCCTCTCTCCTCTGCTGTTTAATGTGTATATTGATGGATTAATTGCTTTACTTAATGAGGCAACAGTTGGATGTTGTATAGATGGCACAAGGATAAATAATTTAGTTTATGCCGATAATATGTTGTTGATAAGTCCTCCTACATAAGTTAATAAGACTCCTACATAAGTTACCCCCGAGATGCTCTGTTTCGCAAATGTTTGCTAACCACAATGTCTCGAGCCACCCGGAGATATCAAAACGTGCTTAATACAGTCTAATGCAAAGAATTAAAAAATCAGCCAACCCAGTTACCCATGCTAGTCATCAGTCCTGCCATATGCCTTCTAAGCTATGGAATTCATGGTGTGAAAACGTGTTTGTCCGTAGCTCCACTTAACTTCGACATTGCTACGTTTCATTAAGTGTACAGGTATATGTGTTCTTAATACTTGCATTTTCCTTATATTTTATTGTCAGCTTGTATTAGTATTATTTTTCTTATGAATATGACGTGCGTATATTAGACTTGTCATCTCGCAAGAGTAATTGTAACTGATTTCTTGGGAATTTAGTAAATCATTAAAATTAGGAAGCTTAATAATAATTGAAGCTCAGTTCTGTGTGATATATATACAATAAGTATATAAAAAGTAATAATAATATTAATTAATCAGGAAGACCCGAAATAAACACAGAAGGGCCATTGCGCTAAATCTTGGATTATTATTAACTTTGCAGCACAACCGGGAGTCGAACCCCCGACCTCAGTTTCTTCACTTCGCTTGTAGAGAAATGGTATTACTCACTGAGCTACGGGTGCTGGTTTATATACATTAAGTTGCATTAACGTAAAATAAGTAATACTATAGAGCTAGTAGTATACCCGCAAAAATGTAAAGTGGAGATAAATTGCATGCAACATGATCAATAATTGCAACATTCCATGCAACAAGAGAGTTAGACCCTCAAAGGGGGGATTATGCAACAAGTGGGGTGGGAGTAAGACCTTCCAAGAGGGAAAGGGAAGTATGCATGAAGGGGGGACAGGGTAACCTAACCTAAAAGTGGAGGAGAGTGGAAGGTCAAGCATAAGGAGGGGCGGAACTAAACCCTTCAAAGGGGAAGTGGGTAACCTAACCTAACAAGGATAATAAAACACAAGAAGGAAAGAGAGGAGAGAGAGAGAGAGAAGAGGAGCTCATTTCGTGGGCATGTCGCGGCGCATAATGAGCATATCGCATAGTGTGTATGGCGCTTGTCGCGTAGTTGGTATGGCGCATAGTGGGCATGTCACGCCGCATAATGGAGCGCACAAGCCATCCTGGGGGGATTTAGGATCAGAGCCATTTGGCGTAGATGCCAGCCATGCCACAGCCAGCCGTAGGGGGCTTAGACACACACACACACACACACACACGCACGCACACACACACACACACACACACACACTCTGTATATATATATATATATACTTTTAACAGTAAATAATACTCGCCAGAGATATCTGCCGGTCTCAATTTTATCATAATAATGACTCTTGGTTTACTCGTGACAGATGTTTCTAATTATTTTTATCCTCTATTTATTTCAGAAAATGTCAATTTGTGTCATCTGGGGTGTTTGCTTTTTACAAACACGGCTTGAACCGAATTGCCACTTGTGTAAAATGAAAACAATGGATCAGGCTTTAAAAGAAAAATTTAATATTCTTAGATAAAATAAATGTGTGTTTAACCCTATATGTAGTGAGAGAGAGAGAGAGAGAGCGAGAGAGAGAGAGAGAAAACATACAAACTCTTAAAGTAAAGAAAAAATAAATATACAGTGTGTGTATATATATATTTTTTTTTTTTTTAAGTTCAGGAAGAACCGATTCGCCTCTATTTAAAAGGGCATATCTCAGCGGAAAAACAAAGAAAAAGTGAGAGGAAAGACAGAGGAAAAAGAAAGGGTGGAGGGAACAGTCGAAGTGGAAAAAGACCAAGGATGACAAGGACTGCAGGGTCGAGCCCCATCATCCTTGGGTGCTAGGGCCGGGAGGGCGCACATGAAACCTCCAGGAACAAGCACGTACAAACGAGCACAAAGAGCACTCAAGAGCACGAGCTTAGAACCCCCTTGCGGGGTTGTGTGTATATATATATATATATATATATATATATATACACTTAATCTTGACATTTACGGGTGAGCTCCGTATATAAAAACCCAAGATATATAAAGGCGTCGTTGTACGCATTAAAGACAACCCACCCAACGAGTGCGCGAATTTCAGGAGTAATTTCTCCAATATATCTCTTTTCTATCTACAAAAATATGTTTAAATTGTCAAGCAGGTGCCACGTTACAAATAACCGAAGGGAAGATAACGATATGAAGTCGAAATATACATAATTTATCTACAAAGTAATATTTTTCTGATCAGAGTGTCGCCATCGCGACAATTCGGAACCAAAAGACAATGATAAATATTAATTTTTCCGAGAGCCTTGCCTACACGCTCTCTCTCTCTCTTTATATATATACACACACACACACATATATATATATATATATATATATATATATATATATATATATATATATATATGTGTGTGTGTGTATATATATATATATATATATATGTATATATATATATATATATATTTCTTTCGTTCTCTCTCTCTCATCTTGCGCGGATTATTCTCCTATACAAGCGTCGTTCTTTACGTTAATTATACTGCGTGTTTGCAGTTTAAATGTATATAGTGTACGGCATGCGGGAGGTGCCCCCTTGGGGCATTGGTTTCTGCGCGTATGTAGAAGAATTACGGCATTTGATTGAGTGAGGCCCATGGTGTAATGGTTATCATATCTGACCGGCAATCGGAAGATCCCGGGTTCGATTCCAGGGTGGTTACCTCATTTTTTCATTTGTTTCGTTCTCTCTCTCTCATCTTGCGCGGTATATTCTCCTATACAAGCGTCGTTCTTTACGTTAATTATACTGCGTGTTTGCAGTTTAAATGTATATATATATATGTATATTTATATACAGGGTGTTTGAAAACTTTCTGTACAAATTGTAATGGGGGATAGGCAACACCAAGACAAACCCTTTTCGTCTATAAGTGTATGTCTGCTGACGTCACCATTCGGCGCGAGAGGGCGCCGCTGCAATTGGCTAAAAGGTGAAGTGGGCTAGACTCGCGCTTGCCGCGGGCATTCTTAAATCGGACGTAGTACGCGTAACATGGAGCGCTTCACGACTGCTGAGATGGCTGACATGCATATGGTGTATGGGGCTGCCAATGCAAACGGAAGAGCTGCTGTGAGGTTGTACCGACATCGCTTCCCAAACAGACGTGTGCCAAACCACCAAACGTTTGCGCATTTGCATCGGCGACTGCGAGAAACTGGAACATTCCATGCAAACATGCATGACACTGGTCGGGAGAGAAACGTGCGCACTCCTGACATGGAAGAAGAAATCCTACGGCGATTTGAGGACAATCCAAGCGCAAGCACGTGAGGTGTTGCACGTATCCTCGGTGTGAACCACGACCTGGTCTGGAGAGTGTTGCAAGAGCAGCAGTTACATCCGTTTCATCGTCAGAGAGTCCAGGCATTACAAACCCGTGTAGCATGTGGATTTGCGTGCTCCTACACGTGAGAATTGTGCATGTTAAACACACCCTCACGTGTGAAACAGGCCTCATCTGAGAACAGCACATAAGCAGTTGTTTACACGGATATATAAACCTATATATAACTTCTTAATGTAGCATCGACTCATAATTTAATTATTTCGCTAATTAAGGGGGTGTATCACTTAAAAACATTATTGCCGATTGAATTTCCTCACTCATACTGTACACTCTCTGTATCGTGTATATATACACATGCACACAATAATACAGGTTGTACAGTATGGCGGAATGGAACGTAACTAGCATACAGTAGTTCAAAGTAATTCAATCGAGTTCTTTTAAAACCGTTCAGATACCAATATTTTCTTTAACCGAAACATACCACATAAAAGTATTAACAAGTTTACCACTCAACCATAATGTCGTGTACTGGTATTTTTTAATAAAGACATTAATAATGTCTAATAAGAATTTAATGTTTTGTTTATAAAAATTTAATAATGTTTTGTTTAATAAAGAAGCTAATAATGTTTAATAAGAAATTTAATGATGGTTTGTACTTAAACAAGAATTTAATAATGTTTGGTATGAAATTAACTCCTTCATTGCGCAGTCAAACACATTTTGTGCTTGCCCTGTACGCAAAACACATAGAAAATCAATTTGCTATTTTTTATCTTTTTTATTATGTACTTGTAGAGAAAATTTAGCAATTTCAAATATGTATTTGTCTTTTGTGCGAGATAATATATAATAGTGAAAATGATGGGTTGAAAATGGCGAATTTTAAATTTTAAATTGAGGTGGGAAAGCCAAAAAATTTGGAATTGAGGCAGGAAATGGCCACGCCACGAACGTGGCGATGCGCAGTCACCAAAGGTAAACTACAAAAATGGCGTTTCGCAATGAAAGGGTTAAGAATATAAAACACTAGCCGGCAACACCCGAAATGTGCCGAGACTGGAGGCTGAAATGCCCCAAATCAGTCTTTGGGCGGGCGTCCTCGTAAGGTGTTTGTTATTAATATGTTACAGCGATTCTAAAATATTTAATTTTGTCTCTCTCCGCGATTAAAGGTTAATGATAGGTCCGCACTCGCTTTACCCCGTTTGTTCAATTGTTTCGGCGTAAATAAAAAGTCAGTAAATAGTAGTAATAGGTTGTAATTTTCCCAGTCCCTTCATTGTTCGAAAATTTAATGGCGCCTACCGGCTCAAAGGGTCTACCCGCGTTTATAAAGTACAGTAGAGCGAGTGTAAAGAGAAGAAAGAGCAATGATAAAAAGGAAAGTAATAAAGTAAAGTAATAACGAAAAAAATTTGAAATGTTCACTACATTTTGGTGCCAGCGGTATCCCTATTAAATTAAAATAAGAGAATTCGCACCTCCTCCGTACGAACTTATTTCTGCCAAATTAAACTACTACCCCTTTTATAGTATTTATAAAATTAGTAGATATTGTCTTTCGGTAAATTGAACAGTAGAATAAGTTGTGTACCTCAGTGGCTAGTGGTAAACACCCTTTGGGTGTGCCCCATTCCGATTCCCATCCCTTAAAAATTCGTTATATCTGTATTTCAAGATGGCACGCACCATTTTCAAAATTAATGGAGTCAAAGCCTCTGTTCCCAACTTATTCTTTTCAGTCAAATTCTAGACTCACTTTTTTCTTCTCATAGCGGCTTGTATCAAATGCCGAGAAATCTAGTTTTCTTCAGTCGTGGAGAGAGACTTATTTAAAATTAAGAAATCCCGTCCGATGGCTGATTTTTTTTTTGTATTCACCTTTTATTACTCTTTATACAACCTACCTATCTTGTATTTAAAAAAATTTGTGTTTATGTTTAGCATCAATAATAATTGATAATAATTAATAAATAAATTTCACACTTACATAAGGGGTTCCAAAAAATCTTAGCCCCCCGCCTTTGCAGCTTACAAGTTTACTTATATCGAAATAGTTTTTAGTGATTATAAAAATATATAAAATTCTTTATTTATTGCAGGTATTAAAATTACTCTAGCTGATAAAGTGATAATATAATGGCTTCTCAATTAATTGGTGATTCGGAGAGGCAACGTGTGATACATCGCATAAGAGCAATAACATTTCGGGAAGCTCGTGATGCTGGAGCCACCTTTATAACACGTTCATGGGTTGCCAAAAAGTTGCGAAGTGAGGACTTCGTCAAAAGAAATTGGAATAAAACTTTGGATGAATGTGAAATGGATACAACCAAATTTGGGCGCCCAAATTTGCCACTCTCTCAAGAAACAAAGGACATCATTGAAAACGGTACGCGTAAGCGGAAAAACAGCTTTGCTAAACTTTCTAGAGAGATCGAAGTGTTGAGAGGAAAGATCGTTAGTGGTGAGATCATAAGACTGTACCGTCATAGGCAAGGTTTAAAGCCTTGGCATGAACTTCCAAAGCCAAGAAAAACTCAACTTAACATCGATGACAGAATGTGGTTTGCCCATTATCTTGAAGATTGGGATGTGGATGATTTCATGCATTTAGCTGTCTCCGATGAAATTTTTGTTTACGTAACACGTCGGCCTAACTACCAAAATGATCGAGTGTGGGCCACAACACCAGATGAAATCGATGACAATGAACATTATCGCGAATTATTAAAAAGTCCAGACTGTGTTGGTGTGTTTGTTTTGTTCACTGCAAAGAAGCTCATGTGGGTGCTGAAGCCAAATGGTCAGAGTTGGGATGGACAGTATTTTCGTGATATTATATCCCAACATGTCATTCCTTTTCTAAGAAACCCAAACAATGTTATGGATGTCGATCAGGTCACACTTCTGCACGATAAGGGCCCCTGCTTTAAGACATTAGCCACTCAACAGTTGTTGCGGAAACATGAGATCGATTTCTTTGGAAATGAAGAACGGCCAGGAAATTCTCCTGACCTGAACGTCTGTGAACACATTGGATCAGTTATAAAGGACAAGGTTGAATGTCTCTTGTTTCAAGAACCTGCAGCAAATCGATTTTCGAAGGATACAATGACGCAACACATTGAAACTGTTTTAGCAAATTAGCGTAACGATCAAGATCTATTCACGTCACTTTTGGCAAGCTACCCAAAGCGAATTCAGGCTGTCTTGGAAGCCAATGGCTGGAACACCAAGTTTTAATTGTCTCTCATTAAATGCAGGATTAAATTCTCTTTTGTAAGGTATGTTTAGTTTTACTGTACCTCTAATGGTTTAGGCCATGGGCAGGGGGGCTGAGGTTTATTGGAGCCCTGTATATAAAATGAAAATATGTAATGAAATTATGACATGAGTTTTTATACGGTAGGTCAAAAATTTGGAGCGTATATGTGACGCATTTCTATGTGTGTATATATATATATATATATATATATATATATATATATATATATATATGAGTGGATCCTAGGGTCTTTGTTGGTCTGAAACATTATAACATATATATATAAATATGTATATATATATAATAACGAATTCTAAAAGATGAAATTAGTAACAAAATTTTCCAGTATCTACTGGGCAGCTTTTAAGATTATTTTTCGACAGAAAAGTTAAGTTTAAGGTAAGTTTCTATACGAGTTTATGTTTAAGGATATCAAGCCGACGCATGACCATCATATGTGTATAATTTTAAGGTAGATAAGAGTAATCTTATCTTTCAGATGTAATTTGTAAATTATGAGTTTTCTTCCTGTGAAATTTAGCGTGCAGGTTGAAACTAATATATTAAATTAATTTTCGGTGTTAATATTTAAATTTTTGTTATTTAATGATTCTGTTTTGGAAACTGTGTTATTTTTTAAAATTCATTTTGGTTTATTCGTGCAGTTGGAGCTCTAGATTGATTGCTGACCAATTGCATTAACGTTTTTGTGGTATCTTTGTCTGCTTCCCAAGAAGTGTAAGTTGGTTTATTTTTGTCTGAGTTGATGACGAAGTTTCTGGTTTTCATTTTTGTCTTTTGTATTTAAATATATCGATTTGATTTCTAAAGGTAGTTTGAATAATAATATTTTTTTAAATTATAATAATGGTTACTATGTAGGGGTACATTCATATTTATACTGTAAATTATTGTTTTGTTTGTGTTTGGCCGATGATATTTATTATTTTTTATTCTCTTCCTCGATGTAACTGCCATAAGTGACCTTATTAGTAGCTAGGGTGCGATTAAAGTTTTGCGAAATTCTGTAATTTTGTCATATTTTTCCATAAATTTGGCTAGAGCAAATTATAGTTATTGTTTCGAAATGAAATGTCGAGAAAATTTTGTAAATTAAATGTGAAAAGTGACAATCAGTAGCAGTACAAACTTTTTTTTTTTCAAAATTTCGAGACGCTCGATTAGGAAGCAACTAAGTTTAATCCGAATTACACCTATTGCGTTTAGTTGACCCGAATAAGGTGATCGATCACCGTCGAGATGAGACGAAAGAAGAGAGAGAGAGAGAGAGAACGAAACCGAATGCGCAGCGACTTCACTGCAAGACAGTTTCGATCAAATTTGGTCAAATGGTATTTTCAAACAGTCTTGGTCCCACTATCCAATGCTTGGCTGAATGTGCGTCTTACTACTCTGAAGGTAAACCACGAGCGTTTGAACAAGTGTTTAAAGCGTTACTGTTGAGAGAAGCACAGAGTAGGTTCGATGTGAAACCACCTACTGCCAAGTGATCGTTTGATTAATGCCATGTAGGGAGCCTTACAGCTGGACGTAGGAGGAGCAGCGTTCACCGAAAAAAAGTTGAGGCGAGAGAGGCGAATTTTTTCGTCAAATTCTAGAATTGCAAATTTCGCCCATTTCCGGTGCCTGGTTCCACTTTCAGTATATCTCCATACCATGATGGAGAGAGAGCGGAACCTCAAGCGTGCTGATCTGTTGCATGGTGCTCTGCAACCCCATGCATTCTAGCGAAGTGAGCAGGAGAGCTGCGAATGAAAATTTAAGAAATCCTTTGTCAGCTTTCGACAGACACAAAGACAGCGGAATGTTATCTAAACAACGTCCAGAAATTGATGTACACTGATTATACACCGGTCTGCATGAAAATCGATTTCTTTATTTTGAGTTGTGATTCTGAAGCAGTTCGCTGCGCTGAATTCAAAAATGCTACCAGTTTGTTTCTATCACTCACAGTTTTAAAGTTATTAGCAAAACAATTTTGGGGCGTTTTGTAATTTTTTACCTTTTTTATCTTTAATTAATTTCGTTTTTTCATATTTTTCAGATAGATAATTCTAACATTACGTCTTTAAAATTTTAATAATGGCTTCTAGATGATGTACCCATAGTCCAGACATATTTTGTTATATTTGTGGTCGGTATGTTGTAAAACAAAGGACAAATGTAACGACCTTCATTAAGAGAGCTTATCATGCTTATTTTGGAATTAAATTAGGAGATCAAGACAAAAGTTGGGCTCCACACAAGGTTTGTCTTACGTGTGTTGCGGCGCAAAGGAATTGGAGCAAAGGTAAAAAGAAAAGTTTGCCATTTGGGATCCCTATGGTATGGCGCGAGCCTAGAAACCATACCGACGACTGCTACTTCTGTTCTTGCAATGTTAAAGGTTATAATGCAAAGAATAAAGAGAGCCTTCAATACCCAAGTCTTCCATCTGCAATAAGGCCGGTACCCCATGGTCCAGAAGTTCCTATTCCCCGCCCACCCGAGAGTCTGGATCAATACAATTCAGATTCTGATTCAGCTCCAAATCCAGACAATGATGATGTTTATGAACAGCCAACAGCTGACCGAGATCCTAAACCATTAACCCAAGCCGAACTAAATGACTTAGTCAGGGATTTGAATCTGCCTAAGGACTCTGCAGAACTTTTGGGGTCTAGATTGCAGGAGAACAATTTATTGGCATCCAACACATCCTGAAATGTTTGTAAGTAAAGAAGGTAAATATATTTTGTTTCTTTCAGTTATTTTTTTATTCTTTCATAAACAAGCAATATGCTTGTCCAAGAGCTAGGAGCTATTTAATTCTGCTTTAATTAGGTTTTACTCTATCACCTAAAGATTTCGTGCTACAAGGGGTGTTGTAATACCTCATCTGTTCCCAAATGTTAACCACCCATTGATGGGAGGGGAGAGAGTATTTTGCTGGGAACGGAACTGGTTGTTATATATATTTACCCTACATTATTATGTAAACGTTACTGTAGTCTATAACAACAAAATTTATGGTTTAGCATGTGCAATCCAATGTTGGTCTCGATAAGATGGTTCACATTTGGGGACAAATGGGGGATTTATGACACACCCTGTAGTAAGAAAACCATACGTGATAGGGAAAAACTAACTATATTTTTTAGATCAGAGCACTCAAATTATATAGAATCACTAACTAGTTTGTAAAAATCGATCGACAAGTTTTCAAATGTGTACTGGTGTTATTATTTAATGAAATTATACGTGAAAGGGTGTGATTAATGCTCAAATTTGTTTTCGTGTTTTGTTTTTTGTGTAATATTATGCGCATTCTGGTCAATATTTTTTCATAAACATGTTCTTGTTCTTTTTATGTTGCCCTGATAGTAACTATGTAACTATATGAATATTTTTCGGATGTAAAGTGATCTTTGATGAGAAATCGCTGAAATAGATTGTGAACTTGAAATTTGTTGTAACCAGTTTTGAGAAAATGTCCCTACATTTTTCACGTAACAACTTTTTTACAGGTTGTACATTTGACTACTAGTGTGAAATGCTATTTTATGCAAATGTGTAAATTATAAATTTTTCTTTCGATTTTTATAAAATGATACAAAATAGCTAGTGTGTGGAATTTGCCATTGAAATTATTTCTTGTCTTCTAACGTTGAAATTGTTAAAGTTTAAAAAAACAACTGAAAAATGAATAAATTTTTTGAATAAATAAATAAATTTGTTACAAGAAAATAAATGAAATAAATAGGTTTTCCGATAGAAAACTTAAATGTCATATATGTCGTTTATTCGTATTTTTTAATAAAGAAATTAATAATGTCTAATAAGAATTTAATATTTTGTTTATAAGAATTTAATAATGTCTAATAAAGAAGATAATAATGTTTAATAAGAAAATTAATGGTGGTTTGTGCGTAAATAAGAATTTAATAATGTTTTGTATGAAATTAAGAATACGAAATACTAGCTGGCAATACCCGAAATGTGCCGAGGCTGGAGGCTGAAATGCCTCAAATCAGTCTTCGGGCGGGCGACCTCGTTAGTTGTTAGGTGCTTGTTATTAATATGCTACAGCGATTCTAAAATATTTAATTGTGTCTCTCTCCGCGATTAAAGGTTAACGATGGGTCAGCAATCGCTTTACCCTGTTTGTTCTATTGTTTCAGCTTAAATAAAAAGTCAGTATATAGTAATAATAGTGTGTAATTTATCCCCGGTTCCTTTGCTGTTCAAAATCATAATGCCGGCCGCAGCTACCCGTCTGCGCGCGTCGGTATAAGAGTAAAGCGCAGTAAAGCGAGTGATAATAGTAAGAAAAGGCAAATAATGAAAAGAAAGTGAAGAGTAGGAGTAAAGACGTTTTAAAAATCACTACATTAGACCTACAGTTTAAACAGGAATCCGAACCACGACACATCAATCGGAAGCAGTTATATTATTATTATTATGAAAACGTCATTTAAATTAATCATGTGATTTCATTACCTACGGAATGAAAACAGCTGACAACTCAACCGTGATATATTTAAGGCGCGCTACGGGTCCGTTTATTCAATTTAAAAAAAATTGAGGGAATCATCATTCAAGTTTGGTGAGTAGAACTCTCTCTCTCTCATATATATATATATATATATATTATATATATATATATATATATAGGGTGAACCAAATGTAGGTGGACAGTAAATGATAACGTTTATTTTGAGAATACATATTTAATTTTTTTGTATACTATAATACAAAATAAAATTTAAATAAATTTAGTTATAATATTTAATATAATATAACACAAACACCATAGTTATAATGAACACCATAGTTATAATATAATATAACACAAACCGTATTCAACCTACTGTCCACCTACTTTTGGTTCACCGTGTATATCAGAAATTATTCGATCTTCCGGAATCCGAACCACGACTCATCAACCGGAAACCACAATTATGTTACTATTATTATTACTATGTATATGTGCATATGTCATTTAAATTAATCATGTGATTTCATTACATTCGCAATGAGAACAGCTGACAACTCAACCGTGATATATCTAAGGCTCGCTTCGGGTCCGTTTATTCAATTTAAAAAAACCGAGGAAATCATCATTCAAGTTTGGTGACTAGAACTCACTCACTCTCTCTCTCTCTCACACACACACACACACACACATATATATATATATATGTATTTTTTTTATTTTTTTTATTTATATATATCGCGGAAATTAATGGATCTCCGAATAGCGAACAAAGCAACAATCAAGCGCTTTATTTTATGTAAATCTGAAGCGAGTGGTTGGATACATGCTGAAACCACGCCCACCGTACACAGTACATCCAATGAGAACACTACATTCTGAATGTGGGAGGATCCTTCTTACTCGTCCGTCGTTTGAAAGGCGGCGCTTTTCCCAGCATATAAAAGAGTTATTGCCATACCTATGTTGCATTCACCAATCATTTTTTTCACAGTGTGAGCTTTGCCTTCTTAAAGTCTACAATGAGCTCTGTCAGTTGTGACGTTATGTCTTTGTAAGTCGGATTTCTCTCATAGTCTACAGAGATTTTTTTGTGACATAATTTTGCAGTCGTTGTTTTATATACAGTGTTAATTTGATTCATAATCAACGTTTTGGTGTATTGAAATGTGCTTTATTTGGCAGGAGGGAGAGGCTCCGTTAATGCTGAACTAGACAGCTATTCCACGCCTATTGGTTTTGAAGATGGGGATATAATGTAAGTACCGTACTGTTTTCATACAAACACAATAATTTACAGGAATATATATATATATATACACGCATGTATACTGAGAAGTATTTTACTGTGTGGGGATTCTGTTATTCCAGGCTGTAGACAATCGCACGCTTTTTTCATCTCATGATATTAACCGCGTTTGTGGAGCCATATGTTCATGGGCGTCGGCTGCGAGGAATGCACCATGTTGTTCCACACAAGTTGTAAGTGAAAATTATATGTTTACATTCCATCCCCGTCGAATGAGGCTGATCTGATCTCTGTCAGCGAGCTTAAAAGCTTAAATTACAAATTCTCTTATGCAATTTTCTTACCTTTCTTACCAGGCGCCTGGTAGACCTAAAGCGGTCTGTCAGTTGGGAGCCCTCGAACGAGACTCCTCCATGCCTCACGATCTCCACACATCAAGTTCGCTCGTTGGAGACTAATTCCACACTTCTCGACAGCACTCTTGATGTTATCCATCCATCGGATTTGGGTCTTCCAACTGGTCTTCTGTTTTGAGGGGCCCATTCCAGCATTCTTCTTGCTGTCCTTTCCATCGGCATTCGTTGGACATGCCCGTACCATCACAGTTGGTTCCTCTCAATATTCTCATTAACCGAAGTTACACCCAATCGCCTTCTTATTTCAGTGTTTCTTATTTTATCCAATCTACTTACTCCTATCAATCTCAGGACCCTCATTTCAGCTGCTTGCAGTTTTCCCCTCGTCCTTGTGGTTAGGGCCCAAGTCTCGCTGCCGTATAGCAAGATTGGTTTCAATATTGTTGAGTATATATGCGTCTTTACCTTTCAGGGATGTTTTGATCTTTCAATAGGGGGTACAGGAAGGAAACATTTCTGCTATATTTAGCAATTCTTTCATTCACCTCTGCATCCATACCCGCATCATTTGCTATCACACTACCAAGGTATTTAAATGTGTCCGTCTTTTTTCATTTCCCTTCCCCTAACAAAGATTCCATCCTCGTTCGCTCCCCTCGTTACCACCATATATTCAGTTTTATCATAATTCAGTTTCAGTCCATACTCCCTCAATCTCTCATCCCACCTCTGCATAATTCTCTCCAGGGATTGTGCTGTGTTAGTCCCAACAGCCACATCATCAGCATATCCAAAAATTTCTATTTCCTCTTCAATTTCCTCAGTTATGTGTTCCATAACCCTGTTGATGTAGGCAATAAATAAAATGGGTGACAGAACACTCCCTTGTTTAACTCCTGTACTTACATCAAACCACTCCTCCGATCCCACCACCGTGCTCTGGGAGACCTTCTAGGTGCTCATTACTGCTCTCAGAAGCTTAAGTGGCACTCTCTCACTCAAAACCACCCACAGCTTCCCTGGGCACACTATTAAATACCTTCTCCAGATCCAAAAAACATATGAAGCGGTCCAAATTCAATTCTCGGCTCTTCTCAAGATATTGTCTTATGGCTGAAATTTGATCTATAGTACTCCGGCCTGCACGAAAGCCACATTGATACTCCAGTAACCCAGGTTCCAGTATGTTTCGTATTCTATGTTCCAAAATCCTGTCATATATTTTCTCCACATGACACATCAAAGATATGCCACGGTAGTTTTGACATTCCTGCTCACTTCCCTTCGTTTTATATAGAGGACATATAATTACTCTGCCCCATTCTGCCGGTACAATTCCCTGCGACCGCACCACCCGGAAAATGCTTATCAGCCAGTCCACAGCAGGATCACCAGCTGCTTTTAGTGTTTCTGTGACAATTGCATCCGGCCCGGGAGCTTTATTATTCTTCATCCTCTTTAGTGCTTGAATAACCTCCTCTCTAGTGATCTCTCTGTCCCCCTCATGCTCCTCATGATTTACCCGCTCTTCCCGTCTCACCTCATCATATTGGTTCTCGTTATTCAAAGGCTGTCTAAATGATGAATGGTGAAGTCCTCACTGATAAAAGCGAGGTGGCCGCACGCTGGAACGAATACTTATGCAATTATAGACCATTATATATATATATATATATATATATATATATATATATATATATATATATATTGGCTATTTCTCTCATGCAGTTATAGAGCACTCGTATAGTTTATAATTAGCCTGGTACAGTGTTAACTCAGTAAATATTCTTCTTCCCTGTGCACTTTATTTATTCCGACGATTTTTTTCTCTGTATATAATCTCTTCATTTTATTAGGCAACTGTCGGCTAAATCACAGAACTAATTATTTATTTTGAGGAAGGTGAATTTTAGAAAAGAATTCTGTGATATTAGAGAAATCGTGGCAGTATAATTTTGAGGATCATGTTAAAACTGCAGGTTGGTGACAGTTTATTCTGTAGTTTATTTTCCTCTGAATCGTAATTTAAAATGTGGGTCTAAGACGGTGTGACAATCCGCACGACAGCTTTTATTTTAATCCTGACAATTACAAGTATAAGGTAGGGATGTAATCTCGATCATACCATCAGATACTCAAATGCTTATATATACTTTTTTGTTCTAATTAAAATCTAGCTATGATACATTTTACGCATCTGATTTAAGCGAGCAGAAGTGTAGTTATAATTTATGTAAACTTAATTTGAAGGGAATAAATTTGTTCTTTTTTTTCAGGCAGTGGAGATGAGATGGAGCGTTTGTTCGGAAAATTTTACAATAACAGCATCATTTCATGGATGTTCACCCAGTGAATTTAAGTAGTACATTCGCTCCCTATTTTTAAAATAAACGGCTATCTTACGGAGACCTTCTGCACTGCTCATAGTCGCAGTCTCTTATGGCTGGAAGTTTCACCGTTTCATTCTTCGCAAACACTCCGATAAATATGGCTTGCGTGAAGCGGTCACTCTTCATTACTCTCTGGAGTGTAACACGTAGGGCGGGTCATACTATGCATTTTTTTTAAATCAATGGAGAGGGGTGTTCAAATGACATATTTTGGTGTATAGAACACAATTCTGAAGAAAATATTTAATTCTGATAACCCTAACCTACATCATTTTGCAGTTGATTATTATTAAATTGTTTGTTATTTTACTATTGTAGTTACCCCAGAATATGTCTTCTCACGTTTTCTATCATGGCTGCTCACGTTATCTCTCATAGAGCATTGTTCTAACTAATTCATATAAACACATATAATGTAATTCATATAATAATAATAATATTTAAATACTCAAATAAAAAGGTGTGCCATTCCACTTAATTGTAATTATCATACAGTTTGGTATATGAAATATTTTGAAGTTGATGAGAGAGCTGGGGGAACAGTTCGAGAAGAAGTGCAGGGAGGAGGGGGGATCTCTTGCATCCTCTTTGATGGGCGGATTGACCTGACCAATGTGATGATGGAAGCTGAGGGCAGTGACCAATCTTTTCCCGCAAAGATCAAGGAAGAACACTATAGTGTTGTTAGTGAGCGTGGCAGCTACTATCTGTTCCACTTTACCCCAGAGAAAGCAACTAAAGAGGAGTCACATGCGGAGAAGATTGCTAAGGTCCTGTTTGCCTGGCTGAAAGAGAGGGGTTATGATAAGACCTTGTTGGCCATTGGAGGAGACTCAACAAATGTCAACACTGGTGTGAAAGCTGGAGTAATGCGGAAGCTGGAGCTGCACCTGGGGAGAAAGCTGGTCTGGTTGGTGTGCAACCTGCACACTGTTGAACTTCCCCTGCGCCATCTCATTGTTGACCTTGATGGCCCTACTCTGTCAGACAAAAAATTATCCGGGCCAATAGGAAAGCTCCTTGATTCTGCTACAGACTTTGATATCAATCCAAACTTCACCCGAATCTCTGTTGGCCCTCCACTGATCAACCTTCCTGACAAGGTCATTCAAGATCTCTCAACTGATCAATACTATGGCTATAAAATTGTCTGTGCAGTCAGGGATGGAGTACTTCCTTCAGGGCTGGCTCTGTTAGAGATAGGACCAGTAAACCACAGCCGTTGGCTCACCACAGCGAACAGACTTCTCAGGCTCTGGGTGTCAAAGCACGGACTTAAAGGAAAGAACCTGAAGATTCTGCAATTCATTGTGGAATTCATCATTGGAGTGTATTACCCATGTTGGTTCAACGTGAAGGTCAAGCACTCCTGGATCGAAGGGCCTAGGCACATCCTCTTTCAGCTGGACTGCCTCAAGTCCCAGAGAAAGGAGGTGCTGGATATTGTGATGCCAACTGTGAGACGATCTGCTTGGTATGCCCACAGTGAAGTCATCCTCCAAACACTACTCTGCTCTGAGGATAAGAAGGAGAGGATTGAAGGGGTGGAGAGAATCCTAGCCATCAGGGGAGAGGGGGACCCGGACACTCAGCTGGGGGACTCCTCTGTTAGGAGCAGAAGGACACCTGACATCAATTGTGATGCTTCCAGCATCGGTGACTTGATCAGCTGGTCAGAAGGTGTTCAGAGCCACCTCTCACCTGCTCTCTAAGCACCTCAGAGGTGAAAAACTTCATCAACACCCCCATGGAGGTGCGCAACTGGCCTTGCCACACACAAAGCATTGAGAGGGTTGTTAAAATGGTGACTGAGGCTTCTGCTAAGTACTTCTCACAGGAAAAGAGGGATGGAGGGATCAGGGCTCAGGAGACCAGCAGGAAGCTGATGTCCAAGTCTGAGTCGAAGCAGGATTTGTGCAACCTGGCAAAGTTCAAGATGTCAGGAGAATGATCTTTGTAATTATATCCAGTGATATACATGCAGTTCACCTATTAATAAATATATGTAAAGTTGATTTGGCCTTGTCAATATAAATGATTTACCTTATATCTTTTAATATATTATAAAGGGGTTCAAAAGGGTAAAATTGGCAATTTAGAAATACAAAATGATGTAGGTTAGAGTTATCCTATCCAGAAAATAAGCTCATATTTGAATTCCCCATGTAAAAACACATAATTTAGACACCCCTGATGGTAGGATTTCCTTCAGATTCATGTTGTCACCTGAGTACGACCCGCCCTAGTGTAACAGTATCCATTTTTTAAAGTCCGTCACGACTCCCCTAAAGCGGTCAACCTCGATTAGGGCTTGAGACTCAAGATAAACTACTATGCTAATAGGCGCGACTATTGTGGTGTCGAACTCGAGTCTGAGTGAGATATTTCCGCTCTGCTGGGGACTTGTGTGTGTTCATACTCCCGATGAAGTCAAGTGAGAGATCGAAAGGGTACAGGTTGGCCTTCTCGATGAATTCATTCTGCGTTTTACCGGTTCCTAAACCGCCACAGCTACCGACGCTGTGGCTAGATTGTTATATGCTCTTCGGCAAAGTGAAAACTCGTCGTCTGTACAATAACTCGTTTCCACTGTCCCACCTAAAGCTACCCGTTGACATACAGTTACATTTTTAAGGCAGAAATTTTGGAATTTAAATGCGGATTTTTTGTATCTTCCATTCACAGAAGCGTGTTCCTGCACTCCAATTAATATCCTTTTAGGCAGAATCCCAAGAGCAACATTTTCTATTTGCTTGGATGTTAAACCTGAATAGACTGTAAACACCTTCATTTGGACTCTATTAATTGGGTATTTCACTATGGCACAAAGTAAGTTTTTCTCAATTTCCATCTGCTTAGCAGAGCTTAATTTCACACGCCATGCGCGGAGATATGTCTCCATAATATGAATCACCACAGGCTTCGCACACTCTTCTTGGTTAGCACTCAGATTTAAACAAATCTAAGGGCTCGTACGGGTGAGTTTTAATTTCATATCGACCCCATTCAAAAGCAACTTCTCCTGGAGGTAAAATCTTTGTGCAGACCTCCATAACAGTCATAAATCTTTTCTTAATTTTTTATAAACATACACTCTATACTACTGTCATCTTTAGGCTGATAATAACCTTCACCAGTTAAAAATGTGTCCTTCGTTTCTTTTGAAAAGTTGAGTACATTTTCCAGATAGGATCGTAGGTGGTAGTACCCAGACCCAGCCGAGATGTTGGTATGATTTAAATACACGTCACACTGACTGAATATGGTGTGTAGGAAGTTCGTCTCTGGATATACGACTTAGTCGTTTTCGCAATCCGACCCATCTGGATGTATTATTCGTAGTTTAGCGTACATATACTCATAGCTTGGGCAAAAACGTAGGGCCTGAGCTCGGGATCACGAATTCTATAGGAGCACTCGTTGAGCTAATAGTGTTTAACGGATTAACCGTAATAAAGTCGCTGTGTTCTATAGATGTCTGTGTAGGTGGCATATCAAAGAGGGCTAGTTCGGATTTACAACATTGCGAACTACTCGGATGGATGAAGCGTGCCATGACGCGTCAGAAATAGTGATACCTCTCTCAGCATGTAGCAATCAGTCTATGACCCCCAAATGCAGCAGCCTTAGTTTATATCAGTTAAAAAAGTGGTCAACCATAGGTTTCATGCGTTTAGAAAATTTCTTTTTTTTAAATCATTTTACGTTTAACATCACGAGTTAGCAACCCCTTCTTCTTCTTCTGTAAAGTGCGCTTTTTCTTCCAGTTTTATTTGTGCCACCACGCATTTTTCTCTTCGCATCTTTGACAATTTCGTCTCGTGTACGTTTTAAATGTTTTTTGAGAGTTTCTTTAGGGTTAGTCCGTGCCATTATGTTTTCTACCATGTTAAGACCTGATTGTAATGCTTTCCTGCCGAGCTATCTGGCACCACTCTTCAGAAAGGGGACAGCCGTACGCAGTATAGTTGAAAAAAAGGAACCAATCTCACTCCCACGCTGATATCTCTCCCCTCGGTAGACTGTGAATGGCCTTTGAGTCATTCTAGCGCAGTACGATGGCAGTGAAGCTCCATTGTAAAGCCCCCGTCACCGAATGGAAACTTTTCCCCTCAATCGTTCTTATATATATATTGGGATACTGGTTAGTAGGTTAGTTGCGACTTTGACATAATGAGGCTTGTCGTATGTAATGCTCAAACTCTTTCCTCTATGATTGGGAATGTGAGCGATACGCAATAGTTGCGCCTGAATATCACCAATTAACTGATACCCCACGATATTGCTGTAAATATAGCGCATGTCCAGGGGATGGTCTCCATCGTTCAATTTCTCCAATTTTATCTGGTACAATAAACTGATCAAGTAATGCTGTGGCTCGTGAAAAGTATCTCTTTGGAAGGCTAGGCCATATCTGCCCTCAGGTATAATTTTGAACAGTGCTTTGTCTTTAATATTTCTGTTGGCCTTCGATTTTAGCAACAATGTGTGTGCCGGCTTATCTTTGTTTACGATTTTGTATATTAAATCAGACGTAAGATTTAAATTTTTCAGACTTTCATTTAAGTCTCTCACAATATCCTCGGTTGTGTCATAATGCCCCGGCCCTAGTGTTATTTCTGTAGTGTAGTACTGTGCCTCCACGCTCCGGACAGAACGCATAGTACCGTCCCGAGTTACTCCCGCCTTTTCACATTCATCGCGGTTTCTAATAATCATAAAAACGGGTTCTTTCTTATTAGTACTTAAAAACTTGGTAGTCAATTGAAATTCGTATATTCCAACCTTATATGATTCACGACCCAAATCAATGGGGACCATGCAGTTTTGTTATAAAGTTGGACAGGGTATTGTTAGGGTGTACTCACTGTACAGCCAAAGAGGCAGAGGACGGCCGTGTAAAGTAGAAATGGTTAGACGACATGTTGTATACTATTTAAGCTTCATTACTGCATCGGCTTTTATATAGGTGTTGAAGCTTTCTGGGTACCGTAGCCATTTTACCAGGTACATTTTTCTTTTTCCGGAACCTTTGCTTCCTAAAATTTTTTCAATTTTAAACTTTTTTTCTAAATTAAATGTCACTTTCTGCAACTCCTCGCCGTAAAAGCCGCCTGCAATTGCTTCCCCATTGAAATCTTCAACGTAATACATCATCGCCTCGTCTTTAGGTCTCATAGATCTAACTTTAAAAATCTCACGAGTCCAGCCTTGCTCAATTCCTTCCGTGAATTTATTCCCCAACGCGACAGTCTTACATAATCATTCATTTTGAAAAGTACAATGCGTGGTGGTGCTCTGCGACTATATTTTCTCACCTCACGCTCTGTATGCGTACCTCTTTCTAAAATTTCGTTAGGTGATGTACGAATCGTAGGGTGATGTAAACGGTTGTAAGATGAAGTCAACTGTACCAGAATGTCTATATATCTGTATGTTTTTTTATGTGTGAAATAGCAATGCATGCGCTCCTTTATGCTACGCTGAACTCTTTCGGCCGAAAATGCCTTATGTATAGAATTGGATGTGCAATAACTGATATTAAACTCTGCCAACATGTTCTGTGAAGCTCGGCCTTTAAATTTTTTTCCCATGTCCGTACAAAAATAGCCGGGAATCCTGTTTGACTTCATCATCAGCGCTTTTGTAGCTTCAGCAACTGTTTCAGTCGACTTATTTTTCAGTGGAATTAGTCACAAATATCTAAAGAATACATCTATTATGAATAGTATGTATCTACAGCTGCCATTATACGCCGAATACCTTTGTATGTCTGTTAAATCAGACTGCCAAATAGAATCAATCGATACGGCTACTGTCTTGGCAGTTTTAAACCTTATTCTCACCGGTTTATGAAGTGTATAAGCATCCTGCTCACGCAAAAATTTATCGACATCTTTTTCTCAAAACCCTCAGCATATACACCTCTGTACAACATAGGCTATTCTAAGGAAAATTTAAAAATACATACCTGTGACAAAGTACAAAAAAAACGAGTCAGACTTTCAAAATTAGTAGTATATTCAAAATTAGAAATTTTTTTTTAATAATGGTAACAGTTTTTTCAGTGTATGACGCTTCTAAAAACATTGACCCATACCATCGTTGAGTCTTGTGTTTTGTTGGTTCTACTGTACATCTCTTCTTACTTTGTCATTCAACCATAGCAACACCGCACTTCTTGGATCAAAGTGTGACACAACTGGCATGTTATGCCTAAAATAAAGCTAGTTCATGAGCACATCCGAAGACAGCTGTGAACGATCGGCTGTTTTGAGAACATTATAAGACTTAATGAGTCTTTCCACATCTGCTGAAAGCGGTTTTGCTGCAACAATCCGACCAAGTGCAAAGATCAACACATCAAATTCCTGATTTTCTAACTGCAGAAGTCTTTCTTTTCATCAGGTTTGAAGTTCCAATACTTGAAACACCAGGTAATGCACAGGCACCTCTGTACTGTAGTGCAAATGTTGCTCAGTCAAGATCCGGAATAATGAAAGCATGGCATTCATTCAATTGTAAGTCAGTCACTGAGGAATCTAAACTTCTCAAGGGGCTCAACAACTTTAAAAAATCAGAATCAAAAGCATATCTTTCTCTTCGGAAGTTTATCAAGGATTCAATAATTTCATATCATACAGCTTTGAAATCGCTTGTTGCTGTTGTAACTAATTGACGGCTCACTCTGCTCTTTTTGTCAGTCAGCTGGATGCCAAAGAATGTCACGTTGTCCTCATTTAAATTCTCTTCAAAACGCTTTCCCATCCACCAAGAAGCGATTGACTCTTCAATGCATCTAGATTGTCCAGGAGATTCTGTACTTTGTTATCCCAATCAAAATAAGTGCATTTATTGTCTTGCAGGGACTTTTGAAATCTTGAATATAGAAACAAAATGTCTGCAACTATGTACATTGTGCTCAACTTTTTCAGATCAGTAAGATTCTTTAGATGACCCTGATCGGAAGCATCTTCCGACTGCTCTAAATATGCTACGATTGCTCTGTATGATGATAGAATACTGCTGAAAAGATTGTCAGAGAATTCTGTCCAACGAACTTCAAAATATTTCGGAATATGATGTATTGTTAAATTCTTTTCTTTTCCAACCTTTTCCAGTTTTTGGTGCGAACTGCTGATGTATGAAAAAATGTTGAGACCACTGCCATCTTGTATCAACATATTCACTTCCTTCACAGTTTTAGAGACTTTGCCAAAGGCCAGATCTGAGCGAAGAACACACCAAATTTTGATCAGTGGAAGGTAGGTTTATTTCAGCCATTTTCCTTTCCTTATCTAACATTTTTCACAGGCTCACATGTTCTCCTGTGTAGAGACTCTCTCCATCTGTGACAGCACATGTTACCTTGTTGAAAAGATCTTTCTAAGGAATAGTAAAAGAGACTGCTTCTTTCACAGCTACGTACAATACGCAACAAGCAAAATATCACACAGCAAACACCCGTAAAGCCGCGCCTGTATGAAAACAGAAGTAATAAATTATATTGAAGTATTAAAGTATTTAAGGTACTTTCCTGTTATCCCGGACCCCAGACTTTTTGCCAGATTCGTACGCCACTTGCCAGATTGCCAAATTTTATTGAATTTTTTTTTAAATGTTAAGTAACTAACCTAACTTAACCTAACTATAATTTCCAGGGTGACAGGACAATTGCGTCCTGGTCAAGTGCGTCCCGGACAAATGCGTCCCGGTCATTGGCGTCCCTGGACAATTGCGTCCGGTTTTATTTCGTCCCGGACAATTGCGCACTTCCCCAACTACTATATGAAGTTTATTTATTAGAAAAGTGAATAGAAAGTTCATTGTGACTTCACCTACTCAATTGTCCAGGGACGCCAATGACGAGGGACGAGTATGTTTGTTATTTTAATTTTGTATGGGATATCATGCCCAGTTAGATTAATTGAATGCCAAGTTAGGTCAACTGTATGCCCTTGACGATTGGTTAGGTTAAGTTGTGATATTTTCGTTAAAACTAGCGAAACTAACTTTATCTTAAGTGGACGTAACCCATAAAATTTGACAATGATGTTGCTGATGATGGATAAAGTTTTAGAGAACAGTTTCGAACAGAACTTATGAACATAAAACAAGTTTAATAGGTTAAAATGAAAAGTATATTTGAAATTCTGATACTAACTTTCTATTCACTTCTTTAATAAATAAACTTCATATAGTAGTTGGAGAAGTGCGCAATTGTCCGGGACGCAATTGTCCGGGACGCAATTGTCTAGGGACGCCAATCACCGGGACGCATTTGTCCGGGACGCACTTGACCAGGACGCAATTGCCCTAGTACCTATATATATATATATATATATATATATATATATATATATATATATATATATATATATATATTAAATAATATAATTCCAGTGTGTATTATTCCTGTTTTTGCATCTAATGTACGAGTATATACAATTCTCCTCTACTGGTCGTGTTATTTTTATGTTTGGTGTAAATATATGTGTTAAATAAATCATGTTTGTATTATTCCTGTTTTGCACCTAATGTATATACATTTTTACCGAATATATTTCATGAATGATATATATTAAATAGACAGAACGATGTAGTTGAGTTTTATTTCTCCTTTACACCATGTAAACAAATGTATCTATTAATGGAAGTGGAAATGTCTAAACCATATAGTGTGTGTGTGTGTGTGTGTGTGTGTGTCTAAGGCGACTGGGTATATATTCTCTGGCTATTTCGTCTGGTGGAGGTTCGGAAGCCAACCAGGAAGGCCACATTTTACTTTAAGAATTTTTTGTGAGAGGAGGTGCCGCTCCAGTTTTCTCATATATGTATACATAAGTCACTAAATTAAGGCAGCTGACTGTATTCTCTGGCTGTATCCTCTAACGAAACTGATTGACAGCCGTTTACGCCATACGATTGGCTGGCTCATATGCCAAATGGCTGTGATCCTGTGAGCCTCTCTCTCCCTCTCTCTTCTCTTTCCTTCTTGTGTGTTATTACCCTTGTTAGGTTAGGTTATCCACTCCTCCTTTGGGGGTCTGCCCCTGCCCTCTTCATGCATAAACCCCACTCTTCTCCCTTGTTAGGTTAGGTTACCCTCTGCTCCCCTTCATGCATAACCCCCTCTTCCAATCTTGGAGGGCCTAACCCACACCTTGTTGCATTATTGATCATGCTGCATGCAATTGATCTGCACTCTACATTTTGCGGGTATACTCTTCAGTTCATAAGAAGTAATGATAATAATAATAATAATAATAGTAATAATAATAATAATAATAATAATAGTAATAATAATAATAATAATAATAATAATTATTATTATTATTATTATTATTATTTTCATTACCTTAATAAAATTTAATTAAACCGTAATCATAAATTTCTTCCATTCAATAAATTAATTATTTGCAGTGATAACTATTTTTAAAAATTCTTCATTAATTTCCCCAACACAAGTTTACACAGTTGTTTTTCTGATTAAATAAGAATAATCAATCAATCAATCAATCAATCAATCAATCAGTCTTTAATGGTAAAAATAAATATTACAATATTTCACTTATTACATTACAGTAATTTTAACAGAACTTACAATTTCACGCTTGGAAATGAAAGTGATTCAAGTGCATTCAGAACGCCAAAACTCACGAAGTGATTTAAGTACTTGAGTTACCTCTGATCACGGTTTTTTCTTTCAACAAAATGAGATTTTAGTCACTTCGTGAGCAGGCACTCGGCGTGCAGAGTGCGGAGTCAAGTATTTGAGTCACTTTTTGACAAAAGGCAAAATTTGGTAAAAAATGCACTTGAATCACTTTCACTTCCACGCGTCCAATTGCTAATTGAACTATTGATATTTAATTTTGCTGTTTAATTTGGCTCTTCCGCTTTAGGCTTTACCAAGCTCTCAGATTAATCATAAAATAAGAGAAAGAACTTAATAATTAGTTATGATTATATGTGATATACAAGGTGTTTCATAACATGTGGGACGCACATTCAGGATGAATTCAGGACCTCAAAACAATGAAAAAAGTTTATATAAACATATGCCCGAAATCGCTTTGTTTCCGAGTTACAGCCCGTTATGTGTTCCAACAAGTATCCACCTTACCTTTAAAGGAAGTGCTCAAAATGACCGCCTTGCGCTTGAATACACTCCTGAACACGCCTCGTCATAGAGTGCCTGACGCGTTCAAACACTCCAGGTATTGCTCGGATTTTCTGGCATCCTTGTTCTACACGTTCGCGAAGCATTTCAACGTTGTCAATGTGTGTCACGTAAACGATGGATTTTAGATGACCCCACAGGTAAAAGTCGAGTGGATTCAAGTCCGGGGGAGCGAGCAGGCCACGCAATGGGTCCTCCACGGCCTATCTATTTATCAGGGAAATGGTCATCCAAATAGTTTCTGGCTACTCGATTAAAATGAGGCGGAGCGCTATCATGCATAAACCACATACGACGTCGGACACCAAGAAGAACTTCATCCAGTAAATCGCTTAAATCGTTCCTTAAAAATTGGAATAGGATTCTCCTGTTAATCTTGCAGGCAAAACAAAAGGACCGATTAAGTTGTCGGCAATAAGCCCTACCCATACATTGATACTAAATTGTTGTTGGTGCCTTGACTGGATGATGGCATGCGGATTCTCTTCTGCCCATTGATGAATGTTGTGAAAATTGATCATGCCATTTCTTGTGAAGGCAGCCTCATCACAAAACAACACGGAGGATAGAAAAAGAGGATCGCGACCACACTGTTGAAGGAACCAAGTACAAAAAGCCTCTCGTGGTGGGAAATCAGCTTCAGTAAGGCCTTGTACTCTCTGAATGTGATATGGGTAAAGCTGTTGTTCCCGTAAAATTCTCCACACAGTTGTGTATCTTACACCCTCTGCTGCTGCTATCCTTCGGGTGCTGACACCAGGATGTTCTTCCACGCGATTCAGGACCCGCTCCTCCAATTCAACAGTTCTGGCTCTAATTGGTCTACCACCATCTGAAACTCGCTTGTTGAATGATCCTGTATTACCAAGACGCTCGTTTATTCTCTGAAAGGTCTTCTTATCTGGCAGACGGCGATTCGGAAACCTTCCCGCATACAGACGTCTTGCTGCAGCTGCATTACACTCGGCAAGTCAATACATGAGATACATGGCTGCCATTTCGCTGTTTGAATAAGCCCCATTCTCACTTCAAATGCACACTATCACTGAATAGCACAAAAACTTTTAAGTTTTTTTTTCACTGGACTGCACTTATTCAAGGTAAGAAGTTACGAATACGAACAGTGAAACAGCGCGATACACCTTTGACTGACTGATGGCTCTACACTCAACGATATTGAAACATATCATAGAGTGTACGAAACATTACAATCGGCAAGGCCATACATGAAATAAGTCTCGTACACACTCACAAACACTGTCGGCAAGCAGTGTTTGCAAACAGTTTGCGGAAAGAATTGCTGAAACACAAAACGGGCTGTAACTCGGAAACAAAGCGTTTTCGGGTACATGTTTATATAGATGTTTTTCCGTGTTTTCAGGTCCTGAATCCTTCCTGAAAGTTCGTCCCACATGTTATGAAACACCCTGTATAAATAGTATGCTCAATTATGATTAGGATTAATTATAAGATAAAACTTTATAGCTTATGATCATGTACTATAAAAATATTAAAAATGAAGGTAATTATTTAGGACATTCAACAACCGAGATCTTATTATTTTTACAATCTTATTAAATAAATAAATTATTTACTGTATTTCCAATTTCCAACTCAACAGTTCACGGAAGACTTTTGTACGTATGTACTGAAATCTCTTTACACACACACACACACACATATATATATATAATATATTAGAAATTAGAAATAAGGAATATACGACAGCATGACGTAAGAATTATGACGCAAGACTCGCTCTCGTTCCGCTCCTAAAATTTCCTAACTTTTCGTTGTGACGGAATTGTGACGTTTTAAAAGCTTCATATCATTTACAACATACAGGGGTTGGACAAAATAATATGAACACCTTGATAAATGGCGGTTTTTATTCTTAATATGGAGTTGGTCCTCCTTTAGCGGCAATAACAGCTGCAATGCGTCGGGGAATTGATTCATACAGCTTTTGGACAGTGGCTAGAGGAATCCTGAGCCATTCTTCAAGCAAACCCTGCTCCAGTTCCTCCAAAGACGCCGGCGGTGGGAATCGGCTTCTGACCTGCTGCTCCAACTGACACCAGAGATGCTCGATAATGTTAAGATCCGGGGATTGTGGAGGCCAATCCAAGCGTTCTACTTCACTAACATGCTCTTCAAACCGTTTTTAACGACCCCAGCGGTGTGGATTGGTGCATTATCATCCTGGAAGACGGCGCCGCCATTGGGAAACAGCGTTTGGACCATGGGATGGACCTGGTCAGCCAATATTGACAGATAGACCTGGGCGTTAACCCTACCATGCAGTACTACAGATGGGCCAAGAGTATTCCACGATATTGCTGCCCAAACCATCACAGATCCGCCTCCATGCTTAACGGTTGGAGTCAGGCAGTCGTGGTCATAAGCATCTTTAGGCTGTCTCCAGACATAAACTCGACCTGAACATGGAAATAGCGTAAAGGAGGATTCGTCGGAGTAGACTACATTCTTCCACCGGTCCATTGACCAATTCTTATGGTCATTACACCATTTTCTGCGCCGCTCAATGTTGTGCGAAAGGAAGGGTTTGGCAATTGCAGCCCTCCCATGGCATCCAGCTCTATGGAGCTCGCGACGTACAGTTCTGGTCGATAACGGGCTTGCAAGATGCTGGTTAAGCTCTGCAGTCACTTTTGGAGCTGTGGTCTTATGGTTCTTTGTCACAATGCGCTTTAGCACCCGGCGGTCTCGATCACACAGCTTCTTCTTGCGTCCACTATTGCATTTGTCGGTGCTTGTCTTTCCATGGTTTTGGTATGCAGACATGACCATAGAGACAGTTCCTCTGGATACATTGAACATCTGAGCGGTTTTTGTCACCGATGCACCAGCCATCCGCGCTCCGACAATTTGCCCTCTTTGGAAGTCTGACAGGTCTTTCATAACTGCTAATTCATAATTCACTCAGATCTGTAAAAACAACGTGAGGGTTATAACATGACGTATACACTCTCTGTTACGCATTTAAATAGGTTTGCCAGTCATTTGACCGTTTACTTTGTGTCTGAGCAGTCCGTAAAGATAACCGGTGAAATCGGCGGGTGTTCATATTATTTTGTCTAACCCCTGTACTTTATTTACAGATTCTAAATTTATTTACTACTCAGAAAGTTAATATAATTCTCTAAGAAGAATTACATACAATACCTTCTCAAAGTATCAAACTCCAAAGAGGTTAAGCGACATTTTGTCTTTTCGATAGTTGGATGGGTGCCCAGATGATGTAGCGATCCGTGGTTCGGATCCCGCATAAAGCTGTAGTTCCCTTCTGTCACATTTCCTTTGCCGTTACGAATGCTGTTAAACAACTTCCCAAAAATATTGTCTCAATCTACAGTATATAAAATTCGTTAACGGTAGTCAGGACACAAAAATACTGATCATTTCAGGATTCAAACACAATTCATAATGGGTTGGAGAGTTAATTTATCTGATAAATAAGAAGTGAATGCTTGGAAAGACGGTGCATTCGGCACCCAATGTTTCTTATTGTTCAAATCATTTTTACAACCAATAATGAAATCTTGCTGAATATTGAAAATGTTCGGCATATTTCTATAGATTTTATTTCCTCAACAAACAGAAATTATTTAAATATATTCTATAAATTTAATTCTAAAATACCAGGTTTTCCACAAAAATGTCCCTATTTCTAAATAAATGTTCTACGCTAAAAATAAATTAGTCTAGATACGAAGACAAATGCAATAAGTACATGAAACAGGAGTGTATTAACTTTAATTAAACAATATGTTTGGTGTAATCGCCATTTTTTCTAGGACAATATTCAACCTTACACAAATGTTTCACATAAATTTTGGAAATAACTCAGCTGGGATGTTGTTAATTGCCTCACAGACTTTGGTCTTTAGGTCTTCAAGTGTTTTAGGCTTCATAGACTATATCCTGTCTTTTAAGTAAGCCCACGAAAAAAAAGTCAGGGGGTGTGAGGTCAAGTGAGTATGGGAGCCATTCCAATGACTCATGAAAGGAGATTAGTCCCCCGGAAAAATGCTTCCTCAAAAAGTTGTTTCACAAGCAGTGTGTGGATATGCTCCATTCTGCTGAAACCACTATGAATCTGGGGTAATACAATTATTTGTTTTACGGGACAAATTAATTAGTTGTGGTAAGTAGAGATCTTGTAGCATCTGACAGTATGAATTTTGAGTTACCGTTATTGCTTTTCCAATTTCATTTTCAAAGAAGTAGAGACCAACTACACCATACCATCCAAAAGCGATCCAAATATTGAGTTTAGCAACACTACGTAGAAGCTCTACTGAAGCATCAGCATGACTTCCTCAGTAACGAAAGTTTTGCTGATTAATCTCCTTAGACAGATGTATGTACATAATACTCGTCAGTGAAGTGGATGTGTTTTAAAAGCTGAGGATCTTCTTCTACCTTTGCAAATATTCATGTTGCGAATTCCATTCATTTTTTATTTTGAACATTTGTCAGTGAAGTTTGTAAATTAATTTTGTAAGGAAAGAAGTTTAATTCGGTACGACGTATACGATGCACAGATGTTCGTGAAATACATACTTCTGCTGACAAACGTCGAACTGATTTCTGTGGTCTGCGCGCAATAATTTCATGAACTATACTTACATGTTGCACAGTTCTTGTGGATCGTTGCCTACCACTATTACCCTTATGTTGAATGCTTACATTTCCTTATGTTTGAAATTTTCTAACAGTTCGTGATATTGTCTTCTTATCGGGTGGATCTCTGCCTCCATATTCTCTACAAAAGTTTCTCAGCACCTGCGTCACAGAATTTGTTACATGAAATCACTCAACGATCTTGATTTTCTGTCCCAGCTGCAAACGCGGCATCACTATTTGAGGGATTCAGTCATATTGTTCCGTGTAAACTAGGCCCTTAAGAAGAGAGTCAAAACTTAGCTTTCCTTAAAGACTATAGCCTAATAAAGTCTTCTCTGGCTTCACTAGGCTATAGTCTATTAGTAATTGTATCGACTTTTCCTAATTTCGTAAAATTAGGAAAAGTTATTGATTTAAGTATGAAATGGTAAAAGAACGGTTTTACTATACAATATTTATTAGTTATTAAGTAATGAAAGCCTAGAAATGTATCTATATATATGCATATACTGTAAGTACGGGGCTCCAATAAACCTTAACCCCCCCCCCCCCGCCCATGGCCTAAACCGTTAGAGGTACATTAAAACTAAACATACCTTACAAAAGAGAATTTAATCCTGCATTTAATGAGAAACAATTAAAACTTGGTGTTCCCGCCATTGGCTTCCAAGACAGCCTGAATTCGCTTTGGGTAGCTTGCCAAAAGTGACGTGAATAGATCTTGATCGTTACGCAAATTTGCTAAAACAGTTTCAACGTGTTGCGTCATTGTATCCTTCGAAAATCGATTTGCTGCAGGTTCTTGAAACAAGAGACATTCAACCTTGTCCTTTATAACTGATCCAATGTGTTCACAGACGTTTAGGTCAGGAGAATTTCCTGGCCATTCTTCATTTCCAAAGAAATCGATCTCATGTTTCCGCAACAACTGTTGAGTGGCTAATGTCTTAAAGCAGGGGGCCTTATCGTGCAGAAGTGTGACCTGATCGACATCCATAACATTGTTTGGGTTTCTTAGAAAAGGAATGACATGTTGGGATATAATATCACGAAAATACTGTCCATCCCAACTCTGACCATTTGGCTTCAGCACCCACATGAGCTTCTTTGCAGTGAACAAAACAAACACACCAACACAGTCTGGACTTTTTAATAATTCGCGATAATGTTCATTGTCATCAATTTCATCTGGTGTTGTGGCCCACACTCGATCATTTTGGTAGTTAAGCCGACGTGTTACGTAAACAAAAAATTCATCGGAGACAGCTAAATGCATGAAATCATCCACATCCCAATCTTCAAGATAATGGGCAAACCACATTCTGTCATCGATGTTAAGTTGAGTTTTTCTTGGCTTTGGAAGTTCATGCCAAGGCTTTAAACCTTGCCTATGACGGTACAGTCGAATGATCTCACCACTAACGATCTTTCCTCTCAACACTTCGATCTCTCTAGAAAGTTTAGCACAGCTTTTTCCGCTTACGCGTACCGCTTTCAATGATGTCCTTTGTTTCCTGAGAGAGTGGCAAATTTGGGCGCTCAGATTTGGTTGTATCCATTTCACATTCATCCAAAGTTTTATTCCAATTTCTTTTGACAAAGTCCTCACTTCTTCGCAACTTTTTGGCAACCCATGAACGTGTTATAAAGGTGGCTCCAGCATCACGACTTCCCGAAATGTTATTGCTCGTATGCGATCTATCACACGTTGCCTCTCCGAATCACCAATTAATTGAGAAGCCATTATATTATCACTTTATTAGCTAGAGTAATTTTAATACGTGCAATAAATAAAGAATTTTAGAAATTTTTATAATCACTAAAAACTATTTCAATATAAGTAAACATGTAAGCTGCAAAGGGGGGGGGGCTAAGGTTTTTTGGAACCCCTTATATGCGGATTAAAAACACAATCTTTCTGAAGAAGAACCCCCAGTAATAAAATATACACACATTATAAAATAATTCGCAAATAGGGACATATTTATGGAACATATTTATGGAACACGTGAAAAATATTTATGATGAATAAAACCACGAAGGAAAGGAAACACAGAATGGTGCTCAAGCGCTTTCGTCTAATGACATCCTCAGGAACATTGAAGTACATAAAGAGTTACAGCTTATATATAGGTTAAAAAAAAAATATATATGTAGCGGATCGAGAAGAAATAGACCAACAAATAGACAGACAAATTCTTCTTTCCACGCCTTCACCAAACATTATTCGAAAAACACACGTGGGCAAGGAATCAAACAATGGAAACGTCTGTTTCTTCCCAAAAGGCGCGAACGCAAGCTCTTCAACAAAAGGACGCGCGGACAAGGTGTCTTAAGATTTGGCGCGAAGTCCTACGTTAGAGGAACTACGTATAAAAGCGAGCTTCCACTCACACTCATTCTCACTCACACAGACACTCGCTTTCTACCTCGTCGAGCAGATCTCATCACGTCAACCGCCCTCCGGCGGGAGCGGCCTGCTTCTTCCTTCAAGGCCTACGATTTATCATCAAGTAAGACCTTCTACAGACCGCCTGCAGAAGCAATCCTTCGAAGCCCAACGAGAATCACTTCGGGCCTACGGTTTACAAGGTCAGCCTTCAAGTTTCTCTACCGTTCCTCGAGATATATTCAGCACCTCAGGCCTACGCCTGCAAGATCATTTAATAGGCCATCCTCCAACTCGAGAAGTAACATCACTTCAGGCCTACGTTCTACAAAGCCTACAGCAAGCATCTTCTCCTTCGCAAGAGGCCTAATCCGTGACACGACCAACGAGTGAGCGACCAGCTTCCAGAGGACGATCAACGACACTTCGAGCCTACGGTAATAGGTTCCTCGTCAACACTCCTTCAACAGCGGTTTCATCGTCCCGGGTAAGATAAGTACATCCTATTCTAAGTACTCTGGTGAAGCCTACATTAATCTACCGCCGAACGGTAGACGATACCCCAAGTGTAATTAAGCGTTCCAACTGACTCTCGTGAAAGAACGCAGTAGGCCTATTTTCCAATTCAAGTGTCAATTCAATACCGTAATTCCGCGTATCATCCGTTATTATGTTCAATTCATATATTTATGTGATAACTAAATATTCTCTTGGCGTAATCACTTAACATCACATAATGGTCTTATATATAAATGATATTTGTGTAATCACTGTCAAGCATTTCAATCCATTATTATTAGGCCGCATCAATTATTCTATGTGCATCCATGCAATCATTTAGCCTACTTAATCAGTGTCATGTTTTCCATTCAATGTACCAAACGCACGTGCATTCTTTATATCATTACTAGGCCCATTCAATCATCTAGCCTACTTAATCAGAGTGTCATGTTTTCCATTCAATGTACCAAACGCACGTGCATTCTTTATATCATTTACTAGGCCCATTCAATGTTCCATGTTGCATGCCATTTACATAACTTACCATCAATGAGTATATTACTTATTACGTGTCAATTAAGCTATTAACATTTCATCTTATTAGCTAAGTCTATGTCATAAGCATAACGTAAAGGCTATCAAACAATCACTGTCAATTCTTTGTTAATCACGGTGAATAAATAATATCTTTATTTTCATAATAAAATACAAAACAATAAGATACTTTTTGTAACCTTAATATTAATTTGCTTGGGTGTAATCCAAGCTGGTGACCCTCGCTGCCATTTCGGTCGCTTCCAATAGTATGGTGGGCCTACTCAAATAGCTACTTTCTAATCCGTGATACTGTATGACATCATAAATTATTAACCTAGCCTTTCAATAATAAACCATCAGTCATTGCATCAATTAATCATTAGCACACAATCAAATCATTATCACCTTAAACGGTTAAAACAAGGTCTACTATATATATATATATATATATATATATATATATATATATATATATATATATAAACAATAAACGGAGAAATAAAAAAAATGAAAGGATTGTAGGAGGAGCATACAAATTTGTAAGGGAAAAACTACCGATTTTAGCACTTTGCCCGAATCCAACACAAGATCAAATGAATTGTTTCCAACCAATGTTATTGTTAATTAAAAAAATAATAAATTGAAAAATAAAAATAAAACTTGTAAGAGGAGCATACAAATTTATACTGGAAATCTGCCTAGGTTTTAGCACTCTGCCCTTCTTGTCTAAGTCCGATATATACCTCACAGCAACTCTTCCGTTTCCATTGGCAGCCCCATACACCATATGCATGTCAGCCATCTCAGCAGTCGTGAAGCGCTCCATGTTACGCGTACTACGTCCGATTTAAGAATGCCCGCGGCAAGCGCGAGTCTAGCCCACTTCATCTTTTAGCCAATTGCAGCGGCGCCCTCTCGCGCCGAATGGTGACGTCAGCGGACATACACTTATAGACGAAAAGGGTTTGTCTTGGTGTTGCCTATCCCCCATTACAATTTGTACAGAAAGTTTTCAAACACCCTGTGTATATATATATATATATATATATATATGTATATATATATATATATATATATATATATAGAGACATCTCTTTTAAGCATTAGATTTTGCGTGGTAATAAAATTTAACCTACAGAACATTTGTCGCTAAAATAAAATTGTCTCGTGATAAGATGCTCTTCAAAGTTTCTAAAGATGAAAGATGTGTGAAATGATGTAGTTTTCCAAAACAATAAAACAAATATGTATAAAATGAAAATGAATGAAAATGTAAATTAAAACTCACCTCAAAGAAGCATTCATCTTTATTTTGTAATTTTACTTCCGTATTTGCCTCCATTTGAATTTCTCGCTTTACATACCTACTTCTCTCTCTCTCTCTCTCTCTCTCTCTCTCTCTCTCTCTCTCTCTTCTAATATATATATATATATATATATATATATATATATATATATATATATATATATATTCCTTATTCTTCACCTTTTTATCCAGGTAACTACTTTTTTATCTACAGTTTTCATTTCTTCTTTTTAAGACCTTCCAGATTTCATAGTGATTGCTCGAAAATGTCTTCTCCTCTAATTAAAGATGGCAATAATATTTCGTTTTATCACTAGAGCAAACACATTACCTCGATGATAAAGAATAGAGGTATGACGCACAGGATTTTTTATTTGAACCAAATAATAGCATCAATTTTTTTATTTTTATGCTTCGCTTTTCATCCCAAATTATATTTATCTTCTTCTAAAGTATCAATTTTTTATCTCCACATATTGTAAATCTTAAAATTTTCTCGTTTAATGAATTTGAAAAGCTGAAAATTCAAGGAAAAGTCAAGTAATCTTGAAGAAACAATTTTAGTGACTTTTTTTTATGTTTCAAATATAAAGAAAAATTTTAGCTTTTAAATAAGAATTTTTTTTTTTTTAGACTATTACATAGAAAGATTTTCAGTATTATTTTAAAAATTCATTTCTCACTCCTGTTCGTGTACATGGAGAGTTGCGTTTGGAATTAAACACGGGAAATAAATACCCGATATATGATACATAAACACAGGGAAATAATAAAGTGGTTCCAAGGAATGATGTATGGCCTTCATTGGCCTTTGAATAATTTTATTATTTCTTTGTAAATATATATATACTGTATATATACCTTATGAACCTTATGTTGTTTCGTGCGTTGGTCTCTCTTCACACGGAGGTCAAGCTGGTGGCCCCGCCTCTAGGTCTGGCCTGGTGGAGGAGCGAGTTGCTTTCTTGCGCTCTCCACCGTACATAGCCAGGCACGCCCGGCTCATCTGGTACTGTCCTGAGCCAGGCATCCAGTCTTTTCTTGAAGACTTCAACTTTGACCCCCGTTACGTTTCTGAGGTCCTTAGGAAGCTGGTTGAAAAGTCTTGGCCCCCTGACAACCAAGCTATTTTCCTTCAGGGTTGAGGAGGTCCCTTGTCGTGCCTTTAATTTGGGAACACTACACATTCTGCCTCTCCAATTTTCCAGTGTTGTTTGAATGGTAATTGGGTTTAGTTTTAGGTTTGGTACCAGTTTTTCGATCATTTTTCATATGTAGCTTATGATGTACCTCTCTCTTCTTCTTTCCAGTGAGTACAGATTTAGTTTACGTAGTCTTTCCCAGTAGTTGAGTTCTTTGCAGCCATCAATCTTGGCTGTGAAATGCCTTTGCGTTTCTTCTAGTTTATTAGTTTCTTCCTTTTTATATGGGGACGTCAAAACTGAGCAGTATTCAAGTTTTGGTATAATCAGTGTTTTTAGCAGGGGAATCATTACTGTCCTGTCCCTTCTCTTGAACGTTCTTAGAACCTGTCCGGCGACTCTTTTTGCTTTATTTATCGCTATCTGATTTTGTGTTTCGAATTTCGCATCATCTGTCATTATTATCCCGAGATCAATCGCTTTCATGCTTCTCTGAATTTCCTGTCTATCTGGAGCATAATATGCAGTCTGTTTAAGTTCTTCTTTTCTACCATATCTCAAGAGCTGAAATTTCTCGGCGTTGAATGACATGTTGTTGTCTTCTGACCATTTGTATATTTTGTTCGTGTCCCTCTGCAAGGCCTCCACGTCATGTACATCGCTGATTTTTCTGCTGATCTTTGTATCGTCTGCAAAGGATGTTACTATACTATTTCTGTTTACTCCGCTGTCTATGTCTGTTAGCATGATAAGGCAATGACAACTCTACGATGTTATATACACAGATTTTGCTAAAGCTTTCGATAAATGTGACCATGGTATAATAGCACATAAAATTAAAGACATGGGAATAACAAGCAAAGTGGGAAAATGGATCTACAACTTCCTTAGTGATCGTCTGCAGGTCGTCAAAATTCAAGGTATATCATCATCAGAATCGGAAGTACGCAGCTCAGTACCACAAGGGACAGTACTGGCCCCACTCCTGTTCATTATCATTGATAATGAACAGGAGTGGGGCCAGTACTGTCCCTTGTGGTACTGAGCTGCGTACTTCCGATTCTGATGAGGACATACCTTGAATTTTGACGACCTGCAGACAATCACTAAGGAAGTTGTAGATCCATTTTCCCACTTTGCTTGTTATTCCCATGTCTTTAATTTTATGTGCTATTATACCATGGTCACATTTATCGAAAGCTTTAGCAAAATCTGTGTATATAACATCGTAGTTGTCATTGCCTTCCAATGCATCTAGGATATAGTTGTAGTGCTCTATTAGTTGTGATAGGCATGATCTACCTGACCGGAATCCATGCTGATTTTCGTTGAATCTTTCCCGTGTCTCCAGGAAATCATAAATTTTCTCTCTAACTATTCTTTCAAATACTGTGGTGAGGTGGGACGTCAATGACACTGGTCTATAGTTCTTTGCTTGAGATCTGTCCCCTCCTTTATATATAGGGACAATGTTTGCTCTTTTCAAGATGCTCGGTATTTCCCCAGTGTCTAGGGATCTTCTCCATATCCAGTATAAAGGTGTAGCTATTTCATTTTTACAGTTTTTAATCAATAATGCGTTCCAATTGTCCGGACCTGCAGCTGAATGTAGTTTCATTTGTCCTATAGCTCTCGCTACATCTTCTGGTGTAAACTCAAAGTCTGTTATATACTCTCCTTGCAATTCCTCTTCAAAGAATGCATTTATGTCAGGTATCGCTTTGTCACTTTTTGGGGTACTGAAAACTGATTCATATTGAGCTCTCAATGTATCAGATATTTATTTTGGATCGTCGGTCAGTTCATTATTTCCCGTCCTTAAGGGCCCAATAGCGGCGCGCGTTTTTGTTTTCCTTTTTGCATAGCTATAGAAGTATTTTGGATTTTCCTTTATTGCTTCTACCGCCTTTTCCTCTTCCCTCTCTGTATGGTCCTTAATCAGGGCTTGTATTTCCCTATCGATACCCTCCAGTTTTTCTTTTATTGTTTTCCTGTCAGTATCTCCGCAGTTTCCTAACTTCGCCTCCACTCTCTTTCTTTTGCGGAATAGTCTTCTCTTTTGCCTTTCTAGCCAGCTCCTCTTTCCTTTTGGCTGTGATTTCGGAGCATATTTTTCTAAAATTCTCAGCGTTTTTTCCTCCAAGGTTGTTAGCATTTCTTCAGTTGTTTTATTCTCGAAAATTGTTCTCCATTCTATTTGGGCCATGTGCGATCTGATTGCTTCCCAATTTATAGTCTTCGAGTTTAAGTTAAAGGCCCCGAATTACTTCTTTCCACAATATGTGTATTGTCTTCTAATGCTGCCGTCATATTTGTTGATATCTCGATTAAGTTGTGGTCTGAGATAATGGTTGGGGTTATTTTTATATCAGCAATCAAGTTCGTGTTATTCGTGAATACCAGATCTAGGCAGTTATTTTTTCTGGTAGTTTCTGTTATCTCCTGTGTCAGCATAAACTCGTTTGTGAGAGCCATCGACATTTCTGCTTGTTCCTGATCTTCTCTTGTGCCCCCCTTGTCCTGGTGAATATATATATTCCTATTCAACTTTTTGTATTTTATAAATGGGAAGTTAAAGTCTCCGCAGAGCATTATATTGGGGGATGGAGGGTTTATGGCCTTTATTAGCTTTCTAATGTCATCAATGGCCTCCGAGAATTTTTCGGTTGGGGTGCTTGGAGGTCTATAGATGACTATTACTATCAAGTTTAGTTTTTCTATTTTCACTGCTAGGAGTTCCACATAACTGTTTGATTTACTTATTATCGTCTCTGTCATATGACCTTCCTGTACATATATAGCACAGCCACCTTTCCGTCTCGTCGTTCTATCCGCTCTTAGTAAGTTGAAGCCCTCTATATTTATCTCTTTCTTATCAATACAATGTTCGCAGTTTTCACAATTTCCTTGGCAATCTTTAAGATGAGTTTCTGTGAGGCATGCGATGTCCGCCCTTGTTTCGTCCATAAATCCTTTCAGGTACGAAACCTTATTGAGTGATTGGTTTGGTCTTATTCCTTGAATATTAGCCAGGACAATTTTTATGTTCTCTGTTTTTCGTTTCCCCCTTGTGCATTTCAAGTTCGTTTTCCTTCGATATCGCTTGATTCGTTGCTCTATGATCCTCCGAAAGAGATCCGTTTCCTCCTACTTGTATTGGTAGCTTCTTGCCCGGTAGCGATTTGGCTCGGGGGTTTCCAGCTGTGTGAACTGCATGTGGATGACATTTAGCATTCGTAAGGTGTCTGAGATGTTGAAAAAAATTTTTTGTTCGCTTATTGTGTTCCTATTGTTGTTCCTATTGTTATTTTTATTCCTTTTGTCAATTAAACTTTTTCCTTTGTTCGTTGAGTCCGTCGGGAGATGTTGATAGTAGCATTTATTCCCGAATTTGCAGGTTCCATATTTTGCGTAAGTTCTGCAAATGTCCGGGTGGTAGAATTTACATCCGTCTCCAAATTTACAATGACCATTATTGTAGAAGAAATTGCATATTGGGGGATGTTCATATATACATTGTCCTCTTTTAAATCTGCAATAATCTTTTATATAATACCTGCATATAATTCCTTCCCCATATTTACTCTTGGCTTTTGTTTTTTGCTCCTTATTGGGGGACAGTTTTACTTCGTTTACTTGACTGCCCTCTTGTCTTGTCCTATTTTTGCTAGTTGTGTTTGTGTCCTTCGTTGCCCTTATGCTGTGTGTTGTCTTTACACTCTCTATCGCCTGTGTGTTTTCGGCCTCGTTTTGTGACGGTATTTGAATTCTTTCTATTTCGCCTTTCTCCGTTTCTTCCGTTTTCCACTGTTCTTTGTTTCCACTTTCCTCTTTCATTCTCTTCTCGTAGTCTCTTTCTGCTTTAAATACCGTAAAAGAGTTTAATTCAGTCAAGCAGTTCTCGCAGAAAAATTTTATCCCATTAAACTGCTTTGCGTTCGTTATAAGGGAGATTTTTTCATCTCCCCATTCTAGGCATTTAAAATCAAAAAGTAGCTGACAAAAATCGCACCTTATCGCCTCTGTCTCATCTGTTGCAGCTTTACAGATACCACAGAGTTGCAGGTATGCATTAATTTCCATGTTGGTGAAGTGACTCAAAAAGGGGGTATTATGGGAGGTATTGGGTGGGGGATGAATCAAGCTGTGTGAGGGAAAGAATTTTCCGTTACTCCAGGGTAGGGGATGTGGCACGCTGTATACTTCTCACTGATTGGTCCTCTCGACTGTGGCTGCGGGGGATAATGGGGGGATATTTGCGGGTCCTTCAAAAAACAAAACTCCTCACAAAGAGACTATATGTATATATATATATATATATATATATAATATATGAATCAATTAAATCATTAATATCGGTGGTTTGTATGGAACAATATAATGATCAATTAAACTTTGCAGTATACCTTCGCAGAGGCAATTTGAGGTTTCCGCTAAACCACAACAAATACAGTGTAGCGAACTTATGAAAATAATGTAAAATTGTTGCGACAAAGTAACTTTATTTACAGTGTTTGCATACGGTTTGTGCGTGGGTTGGACCTCGTATGGCAGAAAGGGATCATTGATTACATCTGTTTTTCGACATATTCACGACATATTCGACATATTCACTTTAATTTAAATTCAGGTTTTTCACACAAAATTCCATGTCCATTTTTGAAAGCCGTGTTTTTCTACAAGCTATAACTGCGTATTATTTGAATAGTGAAGGATATATATATATACAGTGCCCGCGAAAAGTATCCGATCACTCAAGAAAATACAATATTTTCCCTTGATATTCAGAGACACGTAATTCACTTTCTGTTTGTTCTAGCGACATCTGGTAACTTTGAGGTTGCTCGCTGATATGAGAGCTATCCAACGCATTCTCAAATTAGTGTTCTGGTAGCCTTCGTTGTGGGTGGCTGTGTCTCAAATTTGTCAGATTTCACTGTTTGTGTAAATTTCTTGATATTTTTTTTTTTTTTTACAGAAAGTGGTGTAATTAAAATTTATATATAATGTGTGCTAAAAACAACTTAAGAGTGATTGTCGAGGTGCTATTGTTGCTTTGCATGCATGTGGGAAATCACAGAGACAGATAGCTAAGGAATTAAACATATCCCAAAGTACCGTTAATTTATGGGTTTCACGGGCTAAGAACAATGGTGGCCTAACCACGCCAGTCCCTAAAAAACGATCTGGCAGACCGAGAAAAACAAATTCGCGAACAGACAAACTTATGAAACGTTAGTATTGAAAAACCCAACAATAACTGCGAAAGAAATAAAATTTAATATGAATAATTTGTTATCTGGTGTTTCTGAACGAACTATCCAGGAGCGGCTCCAAAAAGAACTCGGATTACCATCTCGCCATGCTGCTAAGAAACCGTTCATTAATGAAAAAATGCGTAAAAAACGTGTCGCATTTTGTAAAAAATACATTCATTGGACTGTTGATGACTGGAAGAAGGTTTTATTTAGCGATGAGTCGACATTTTTGACATTCAGAAGTTGTCCAAAAAAGGTTCGCCGGCCTATTGGCTCAAATAGGATGGACCCTAAATACACCCTAAAGACAATGAAACACCCTCCAAGTGTGATGGTTTGGGGTTGTTTCGGTTACTATGGGCGTGGAAACTTATATTTTCTTCCGAAGAACACAACTATGAATGGTGCACGGTATTTAGCAATGCTACAGGATAAACTTCCAATGGCAATGGCAATCCAAAGGACAAAAACATACATGCATGATGGTGCACCATGTCACAGGGCCAAAATAGTGACAAAATGGATTACTGACAATAAATTTGATATTTTGGATTGGCCTGGTAATAGTCAGATCTCAATCCGATAGAAAATCTGTGGCTAATAATAAAAAATAAGGTTGAATGCCACGACACTGGCTCAGTCGAAAAATTACAAGAGGCCATCAAAAAGGTATGGTGCAAGGAAATATCAGTGGAAGTTTGTCAAAACTTGATTAAATCCATGCCAAAACGTCTAGAACAAGTCATCCAAACCAAAGGACAGATGACAAAATACTAATATAAGGTTAGTATACATTTAAACATTGTTTTTTATGTAAAAAATACAAATTTCAAGGGTGATCGGATACTTTTCGCGGGCACTGTATATACCTTTCAACCTTTCAAATGTTTCGTGCGATGATTCCTCATTTCACGAAGGTCAAGCTTGTTGCCCCTCCTCTCGAGTTGGCCTGGTGAAGTAGTGAGTTGGTTTCTTGTACTCGCCAGCTCACATAGCCAGGTACGCCCGGCTCATCGGAGATTGTTCTGAACCAGGCGTCTAATCTTCTTTTGAAGATGTCCACTGCAACACTACTCGTGTTTCTTAGGTCTTTGGGCAGCTAATTAAACAGTTTTGGTCCTCTCACAACAAAACTAATTTCTTTCAGGGTTAAGGATGTTCCCTGTCTAGCTTTTAATTTGGGAACACGACACATCCTTCCTTTTCTACTTTCCACTGTTGTTTGGGGTTATAGGGTTCAGAGTAAGATTAGAGGCTAGTTTCTCCATTATTTTCCAAGTGTAAATAATGGTGTACCTCTTTCTTCTTCTTTCCAGTGAAAATAGGTTTAATTCACGTACTCTTTCCCAGTAATTTAGTTCTTTGCATTCATTGATCTTGGCTGTGAAGCTTCTCTGAATCCCTTCTAACTGACTAATCCCTTCTTTTTTATATGGGGATGTTAGGACCGAGCAATATTCCATCTTGGGTATGATCAGCGTTTTAAATAGAGGAATCATTATATTCCTATTCCTTTGTTTAAAGGTTCTCAATATCTGCCCAGTTATTCTGTTTGCTCTGTTTACTACTATCTTATTTTGTGCTTCAAATTTCGCATCATCAGTCATTACAACTCTTAAATCTTTTGCTTCAGAATTTCCCTGAATTTCCTGTCCATTTGGAGTATAGTATTCCAAGGATTTTATGGATTTTAGGTCCCCCCTTTTTCCGTACCTGAACAGTTGAAATTTCTCAGTGTTAAATTTCATATTGTTGTCTTCCAACTCTTTGTAGATTCTGTTCATGTCTGTTTGTAGAGATCCTATATCCTCTGGGTTCCTTATTTTTCTACTAATCTTCGTGTCATCGGCAAAGGATATTACTGTGCTGTCACTGGTAACGTCCTCATCTATGTCAGTTAGCATGGTTATGAAGAGTAATTGAGCTAATACTGTTCCTTGTGGTACTGAGCTGAGGCCCTCTGATTCTGAGGGGCCGTTCAAAAATTATGTAACGCTATTTTTGCTAAAACTTGACACTCCCACCCCCTTGTAACGTTCCGTAACGCTAGACCAGACACCCACTAAGATGTTATGTAACCCCTAGTAAGGGGTGCTTGGTCTAGCGTTGTTACGGAACGTTATAAGGGGGTGAAGGGTGTCAAGTTTTAGCAAAAATAGCGTTACGTCATTTTTGAACGGCCCCTGATGAAGATATTCCTTGAACTGTAACTCTCTCTCTCTCTCTCTCACTCTCTCTCTCTCTCTCTCTCTCTCTCTCTCTATATATATATATATATATATATATATATATACACACAAGGTGGTGTAAATGTAGGTATGCAGTAGTAATACAATAGTAATAATAGCTAATTGTATACCTACTTTTGAACCACCCTGTATATATATATAATTTTTTTCAAGTAGTTTCTCATGCAGGACAAGTAAGTACTAACATAGTTATATATATATACAGGGTGTCCCGTAAGTCTGGAACCATAGGGCAAAATGATAAAAACGGCAATAAAAACGCCGAAGAAACTAAACTTTTGGGGACTGTTTGTGAAGTGAGCGAGGATGGTAGCGGCTGTGTCATCGTCGGTGGATGTCCTCGGAAGTTCACTGCGTGGTTTATCTCCTATGGATTCCGTTTCCCTGAACTTTGCTACAAGTTTGCCGACACAGCTGTGTGTTATCGGCGCGCTGTCCGGATGCAATCTGTTAAATTCCTCAGCGACCTCCCTCTGACTCCGGTTTCCTACGAGCAGAATTACCTGGATGCGTTCTTCCTTACTCAAAGACATCATGGGCACTTGCATAAACGGAAAAACATGAATTACTTATTTTACCCTATGGTTCCAGTCTTATGGGACACCCTCTATATATATATATATATATATATATAATATATATATATATATATATATATATATATAATAAAATATACCACCGTAAAAACAATACTGTATCCTTTATAACTTCACTTATATTGTTAATTATAATATAAACTTAAGATTTCGAACTTGTGGCTTGCGTCAGACTTTGTTGAGATCCAGGACGTAATTTTAAATTATCTCTATTTACCAACCTCCAACTTTTAATTAAGTAATCATTTTTACTTTGACGACATGCGACTTGCTACCAACTCTGCAAAGAAAATGAGTTTCGGATCTAATTAGAAGTAGTTCGACGGCTCTGATATGACCCATAAATTTTATACTTTGTCGTAGCGATAACAGCGCTACGTTGTGGCCAATGTCGTAACATCACCTCCCGTCGTTCAGCGAAGTTAAGTGATGTTGGGTCTGGAGAATAGTTGGATGGGAGATTGCGTCCAGATTATGTCGCGCCACGTGGTTCGGATCCCACCTAAACCTGTAGGTCCCTTCCATCATAAGACCTGAGATGATATTACGAAGGAGTTTAAACAACTCCATCATTACTGAGTGATAATATAATTTTTATAACAGAGAAACGTTTCTTTTTCGTTTTTATTTCATATTTATTTAATTATTCAAACAATGTCGGAACATTATTTGGAATACAAATTTGTGGAATTAAGAAATTTAATTTGCAAGCATTTAAGTTTGTTCTCCTAAAAATAAATATGGTTGGCGCAATGACCAGGTGATTCAACCAATCTTATGTACTGGTTGCCAAATTGCAGGTTATTATTGTTATAAATAAATAAATAAGTAAAATGTTTTCAATACATGTTAAAGAGAAAGGTTGATATTTTCTTATATATAATATATGTTCAGAGTGGCAATAATAATAATAACAATAATAATAATGTAACCGTTACTACGGGGTGTTCCAAAATATTGTAGTGAAATTTAACTTTTTAACTTTTTTTTTTGGAGGTTTTCATTAATGAAAATGATAATATAAAATGACACCAGATAAAATAGAAAAAATTTAATATTTAATATAATCCTTCCCACGATGATTGACTTGACATTCCATATTAATAATAATGTTTATTATTGGCCGCAGTTCCAGAATGAACATTTTATAACCATGTTGCCTTGGAAACTGTTAATGCATTATTTTTCTATTACGTAATCTTTTTGAGGCTTACTTTTAACTCATAATGCCACGTTAAAATACAATTATAACTTAAGGGGAACTTTGAAAGGAAATGATAAACAGTTACAATATATATATATATATATATTATATATATATATATATTATATATATATATCAGTGGCGTGCATTCAGGGTAAGCTAGGTAAGCGCCGCCTACCCCAATAAAATATTATTAAAGATATTAGAGACAGTGCCATATTTTTCAGAATAGTCTACAGTACATACCTACTAGTCAGGTATGAAGTTTATCATTAGCTACTATATTATATAACATGTACAAATTGTACATATAGTGCGTGTGCTTGCACGCAATACCCCTTACCTGTAGGCGTACCCACCACACGCCATTGATATATATTATAATATATATATATATATATATATATATATATATATATGCTGCAAACCCACAAGGAAAAAGAAAAACGATTCCAAGGCCTTTCGTGTATTCAGAGCTACCCCTCGTCAGGGAATGAAGATAAAAGGCGAGATGCCCGTAAATATATAGAACGTACAGGAAAAACAAAACAATTAGCACATACTTAACAAGGGTTAGTGAGAGGCAAAAGAAATTTTAACAGGATATTGTCAATTTTATACATTCCCGCACTGTTATTGATGTTGTTTTTAAAATGAATAAATGCACATTCTAGAATATTTCTTTCTATTATATCTCTGTTTTTAACAAGCGCTTTAGAACTATCCCACTTGATGCTATGGTTACATCTATACATATGGTTAAATAAAGCATTGGAATTATTAGCTGTTCTACAAGCATATTTATGCTGTTTTACCCTAATATCTAACGTTTTACCGGTTTGGCCGATATATACTGAGTTACAAATGGATGGATTATAATTTCCTTAGTGAGCGGAGGCAAGTCGTTACAGTACAAGGAGTATCTTCATCAGAATCAGAGGTCCTCAGCTCAGTACCACAAGGAACGGTATTAGCTCCACTACTCTTCATAATCATGCTAACTGACATAGATGAGGACGTTACCAGAGACAGCACAGTAACATCCTTTGCAGATGACACAAAGATCAGTAGAAAAATACGAAAACCAGAAGACATAGGATCTCTACAAACCGACATAAACAAAATTTACAAGTGGACGGAAGACAACAATATGAAGTTTAACACCGAGAAATTTCAGCTATTACGGTACGGAAAAAGAGAAGACCTAAAGTCCATGGAATATTATACCCCAAATGGACAGGAAGTCCAGAGAAATTCCAGAGCAAAAGATTTAGGGGTTGTAATGACAGATGATGCGAAATTTGAAACACAAAATAAGATAGCAGTAAACAGAGCAAAGAGAATAACGGGTCAGATATTGAGAACTTTTAAACGAAGGGATAGGAATGTAATGATCCCTCTACTGAAAACCCTGATAGTACCCAAACTGGAATACTGCTCGGTCCTAACATCCCCATATAAAAAAGAAGACATTAGACAGCTGGAGGGGATTCAAAGAAGTTTCACAGCCAAGATCAATGGGTGCAAATAACTAAATTACTGGGAAAGGTTATGAGAATTAGACCTTTATTCACTGGAAAGGAGAAGAGAGAGATACACCATTATTTACACTTGGAAAATAATGGAGAAACTAGTCCCTAATCTTACTCTGAATCCCATAACTCCCCAAACAACGGTGGAAAGTAGAAGCGGTAGACTGTGTCGTATTCCCAAATTGAAGGCGAGACAGGGAACATCCTTAACCCTGAAAGAAAATAGTTTTGGAGTGAGAGGACCAAAACTATTTAATCAGTTGCCCAAACACCTAAGAAACACGAAGGGAGTTGCAGTGGAAATCTTCAAAAGAAGACTTGACGCCTGGCTCAGAACAATCCCCGATGAGCCGGGCGTACCTGGCTATGTGAGGTGGAGAGCGCAAGAATCCAACTCACTACTTCACCAGGCCAACTCGAGAGGAGGGGCGACACGCTTGACCTTCGCGAAATGAGAAATCATCACGTGGAACCTTTGTAAGGTTGTAAGGTAAGGTACATTGTGTACATCCGATCGAATACACACAACTGTAGTGAATACTCTTATTTTAGTTTCAAGATAAATGTTAATTTTACCGTCTTGAATTTCGGAATAGCTATAAATTCATTTTAAATTAGTTACCCATCATAATTCAATTGTAACCCACATTAATACTAATTTTATGTATACTGTATTATTTTATTGTATGTAAACATAATTAATTATATATCACAATTGTCAGTTAATTATTTATATTCAAATAATTATTTTAATCTAATACCATGTCCATTTTGCAAATAAATAATAGAAATCCAAGGGTTATATTTTCCATCCTTGGTACTGTCGCAGTTTCGCCTAACGGACTCAATACGGCTAGTGAGATAATCACTGGTTGGCACTTAACCAGCGGCAGTGCTTATGGCTACATCATCCAGGTTAACCTATACCGGATAGATGCGCTACGGTCCCAAGCCGTAGCTTGCCTAGGCCCAACGACGACGACGACGAAAACCAACAATTGGTGACCCCGGAGTTGGATTCCCCCCTTTTACCCGAACGACTAGGACTAGACTGTAACGTCGTTCGTGCCCATCACCCCCTTCACCCGAGCGACTAGGACCAGACTGTAACGTCGCTCGTGCCCTCTGCCCCTCACCCCTGCCCGTGCGCTCTGTGCCTGCGCTCGTCTCAACCTCCACTCCTTCGTTGGTAACTTGTCGTCTTGCTTGTACGTCAGCAAGCATAGGAGAAGATGCCTGACGACGCTGGTGCCATCTCCCACTTGAGCGTAAAGCTCCCCGTCTTCTGGCCGGGTGATCCATTTATTTGGTTCCACCAAGTGGAATCACAATTCAACTTGGGAAGGATCACCGCTAGCAGGACAAATACGATCATGTTTTGTCCTCTCTACCAGCGAGCATCATCTCTGAAGTCCGTGACGTCATCGTGTCTACTTCCACGAGTGAGGACCCATACAACGATCTGAAGTCTGCCATCCTGTGCCGCACCACTGTCTCCGAGCGTGAGAAACTACATCAGTTAATCTCAAAAGAAGAACTTGGAGACCGTAAGCCCACTCAAATGCTGAGGGCTATGCAGTGCGCTCTAGGCGAACGCGCACAAACCTTCGATAAGGACATCTTTAGACAGTTGTTCTTGCAGAAACTTCCTCCATCAGCTCAGCGTGTCTTGGCCACTATGGATCCTGCTACTCCAGTTGATAAACTAGCAGAAACTGCCGACAAAGTAGTGGAGATTGACACAGCTCCGGTCAACAACGTGAACACACAATCGGAACTGGAGTTGAAAGTGGAAGAGTTAAGTCAACAACTCAACCACGTTTGTTCTCTGCTACAAAATCAACGGCAAAGAAGCCATTCTCGGTCAAGATTTACGAAGAGGCATCGTTCGAGTTCCGGGAAGATCTGCTTCTACCACTCTAAATTTGGAAAGAAGGCTAGGAAGTGCATCTCCCCTTGCAATTTTTCGTCGGAAAACCCCAGCAGCGAGTCCTAATGGCGTCTAGTACTCGCACTGCCAACCTGTTATTCATAAAGGACAGGAACTCTGGTGTCAATTTCTTGGTCGATACCGGAGCGTCAGTCAGTGTATTCCCTCAAAAATCTGGTCATACGCACTCGGAATCTCCGCCTCTATACGCTGCTAACGGTTCACGCATACCCACGTACGGTACTCAGTCGCGTGAACTAAACTTGGGCCTTCACCGATCCTTCAAGTGGATTTTCATCTGTGCTCAAGTGCAGCATCCCATAATCGGCGCTGACTTCCTCCAGCATTTCAAACTCCTGGTGGATCTTGACAAGCGACGCTTATGCGACCAGGCCACACTGCTTTCTGTTCTTGCCAAACAGGTTGCCCTTCCGGACGCCTCGAACTCTGCACTTTCCCTCGTTCCCCCTAATTCCATGTACCAGTGCCTTTTCCAGCGATATCCAGGAATTCTTCAACCGATGCAGATGGGTGATACCATTAAGCACACCATTACCCATCACATTACAACAAAAGGTCCCCCTGTGTTTGCAAAACCCAGACGTCTTGCCCCGGACAAACTGAAAGCTGCCAAATCGGAATTCCAGCTTATGATAGATCTTGGGATAATAAGACCTTCCAAAAGCAGTTGGTCCTCTCCCCTACACCTGGTCCAGAAGAAGTCAGGAGACTGGAGACCATGTGGGGATTACCGGTTTTTGAATTCGACAACCATCCCGGACCGATATCCGGTACCAAATGTCCAAGACTTTACTTCTCTTCTCCACGGCAAATCTATCTTCAGTAAAATAGATCTCGTTAAGGCTTTCCACCACATTCCCGTAGAGCCTTCGGATATTCCCAAGACTGCAGTTTGTACACCATTTGGGTTATTCGAATTTGTGAAGATGCCGTTCGGGCTACGGAATGCTGCGCAAACCTTTCAGAGGTTTATAGATGAGGTCACCAGAGGCTTAGACTTTGTTTATGCCTACATCGATGATTTGCTTGTGGCCAGCTCAACGGAAGAGGAACATAAGGAACATCTTTCACTCCTCTTTCAACGCTTAGAACAATACGGTGTTACTATTAATGCATCTAAGTGTGTGTTTGCACAGCCAACCTTGGAATTTCTTGGTCACACGATTTCGCAGCACGGAATTACCCCCCTTCAGGACAAGTGTGAAGTGATAAAAAATTACCCTATGCCAAATAATCAGCGTGAGTTACGTCGGTTTCTAGGTTTGGTAAATTATTACCACAAGTTCATTAAAAACTGTGCCAGTGTTCTTGCTCCTCTACACGCTATGATCACACACAAACGCAAGGTAACGAAATTGGTATGGTGTAGCGATAGTTTACAGGCGTTCGACAATGCCAAAAATGCTATCAATAGTGCATTGTCTCTGTCATTTCCTATCAGTGATGCCCCCCTAACTCTGACGGTCGATGCATCAGATGTTGCGATCGGTGGGGAAAAAATGTGTTGGAACAAACCATTAACGGTCAACAAGCACCCATCGCGTTTTACTCGAAAAAGCTGCAGCCAGCCCAAACGCGTTATAGTGCTTTCGGACGTGAACTTCTTGCTATTTACTTAAACGTGAAGCATTTTCAACATTTCCTTGAAGGCCGAGAGTTTTGTGTTTTTACCGACCACAAACCTTTGGTCACTGTCTTCAATAAAAACAGCTGTAACCACTCTCCCAGAGTCATCAGGCAACTCGATTATATCTCGCAATTTACCACAGATATCCGCCACATCAAAGGTGTCTTGAACACTCCAGCGGATGCACTTTCAAGAATAGAGATTACTTCTGTTACCCTCAGCTCTACACTGTGGAATGCTATTGCACAGGATCAAGATAAGGATACGGAACTACAAGACCTGCTCAGAGAAGACTCCACTCACTCACTTTCCCTCAAGAAAATGAGTATGCCAGGATTGTCTGTGCCCCTCTATTGCGACGTATCAACAGCTGCTATTCGCCCTTATGTCCCTCCATGTCACAGACAAGCAGTCTTCACGGATCTTCATAAGCCCTCCCATCCTGGTATCCGTGCTTCGCAACACCTGGTTACCTCTCGCTTTGTTTGGCCCTCGATGCGGAAGGATGTCAAACATTGGACCAAAACGTGCCTTGCCTGCCAGCGTGCCAAAGTCCAAAGGCACACCAGGTCCCCCTTTGACGCATTTCCGCCCCCATCCCAGCGATTTGAGGTAATTCATGTAGACATTGTTGGCCCTCTTCCAGTGATTCAAGGCCAACGTTATCTGCTCACCTGTCTCGACCGCTTTTCCAGATGGCCTGAAGCCATCCACTTCCTGATATCCAAGCGGACACTGTTGCAAGAGCCTTTCTTCATGGATGGGTATCAAGATTTGGATTGCCGACAAAAGTCATCACTGACCAAGGTCGCCAATTTGAGTCTTCGCTTTGGAAGAAGTTTACCAGCTTGTGGGTACAGTACATGCGCATACCTGTGCGTATCATCCGCAAGCTAACGGCCTCGTCGAACGCTTCCATCGCCAGCTGAAGTCATCCCTTATGTGTCACGAAGACTCCCATTGGATGGATAAGCTTCCACTCGTGTTGCTTGGTATTCGCTCTGCATCTAAGAGTGATCTGAAGACTACAGCGGCTGAACTAGTCTATGGAACAACACTGCGGCTACCAGGTGGCTACTTCACTGCAGGGGATAAGTCATGTGATCCTACGGAATTCGCTCAAACACTTTCCTCTCACATGCAGTCCCTTCAGCCTGTTCCCCCTCGATTGACTAGCCAACAGAACATCTTTGTTTCCCCAGCCCTCCAGTCTTGCACCCACGTTTTCGTTCGTGTACCTGTCCCAAAACGGCCTCTCCAATGTCTATATGACGGGCCCTATGAAGTTCTCCGACGTACGCGCAAATCATTTCTCATCCAGCGCGGTTCCAAGGTCGACAAGGTTCTATCGATCGTCTTAAGCCTGCGTTTTGGAATCAACCTTAAGCGAGGTACATGTAGCTACCAAAAGGTCCAGGGGAAATCTGTGTCGTTCGGAACTCTTTGAACTTCCTCTCTGGTGGGGGAGTGTGTAGTGAATACTCTTATTTTAGTTTCAAGATAAATGTTAATTTTACCGTCTTGAATTTCGGAATAGCTATAAATTCATTTTAAATTAGTTACCCATCATAATTCAATTGTAAACCACATTAATACTAATTTTATGTATACTGTATTATTTTATTGTATGTAAACATAATTAATTATATATCACAATTGTCAGTTAATTATTTATATTCAAATAATTATTTTAATCTAATACCATGTCCATTTTGCAAATAAATAATAGAAATCCAAGGGTTATATTTTCCATCCTTGGTACTGTCGCAGTTTCGCCTAACGGACTCAATACGGCTAGTGAGATAATCACTGGTTGGCACTTAACCAGCGGCAGTGCTTATGGCTACATCATCCAGGTTAACCTATACCGGATAGATGCGCTACGGTCCCAAGCCGTAGCTTGCCTAGGCCCAACGACGACGACGACGAAAACCAACACAACCAACAACATTATCAGGGCTATTCTTTATTAGGCGTGATTTAACAGTATTATTATACTTAAAGACTACATTAATGCCAATTGCTTTAATTTCCTTTACAATTACATTATTATAATACCTATTCTTGGCTTTCTTAAGACAGTTATCTAAAAATGAAATAGGATAACATAATTTAGTACTAAATTATGTTATCCTATTTCATTTTTAGATAACTGTCTTAAGAAAGCCAAGAATAGGTATTATAATAATGTAATTGTAAAGGAATTGCAGCGTAAAAATATCCTTAGCCTACCTTACCATGTTAATTTTCAATACCTTCCAACTTTACTTAAAGCAATTGGCATTAATGTAGTCTTTAAGTATAATAATACTGTTAAATCACGCCTAAGAAACAATAGCCCTGATAATGTTGTTGGTTGTGTGTATTCGATCGGATGTACACAATGTAACTCAGTATATATAGGCCAAACCGGTAAAACGTTAGATATTAGGGTAAAACAGCATAAATATGCTTGTAGAACAGCTAATAATTCCAATGCTTTATTTAACCATATGTATAGATGTAACCATAGCATCAAGTGGGATAGTTCTAAAGCGCTTGTTAAAAACAGAGATATAATAGAAAGAAATATTCTAGAATGTGCATTTATTCATTTTAAAAACAATTTCAATAACAGTGCGGGAATGTATAAAATTGACAATATCCTGTTAAAATTTCTTTTGCCTCTCACTAACCCTTGTTAAGTATGTGCTAATTTTGTTTTTCCTGTACGTTCTATATATTTATGGGCATCTCGCCTTTTATCTTCATTCCCTGACGAGGTGTAGCTCTGAATACACGAAAGGCCTTGGAATCGTTTTTATTTTTCCTTGTGGGTTTGCAGCATTCATTCATTTCACGTGTTTTATTGTGAAATTCATCCCATATATATATATATATATATATATATATATATATATATATATACCTTTCAGACCCACTGCTACGAGCTAAATGTTTTTGAAAAAAACAATATCTGAATTTTGTCTAGTTTTATAACGAGTGTGCCATAAAAAA